>JAWMRA010000162.1:35062805-35087596 GCA_035584735.1 Pseudotriccus pelzelni
GGCCTTGGACACTTCCAGGGATGGGGCAGTCACAGCTTCTCTGGGCAACCTGTGCCAGGGCCTCCCCACCCTCACAGCCAACAATTCCTTCCCACTATCTAAGGTAAATTTCCTCTCTTTCAGTTTGAACCCAAATCATCCTGTGCGCCTGCAAATCATGGTGTAGGTTTAGAGGTTATAGCGAGCATGAGGCTTGTCCACAGCTGTCCACACCCCTTTTCATCTGGGCAATAAATTGTCTTAAAGTTACTCCAGATTAATTGGCCCTTGGTGCCTTCACCCTGGGGTCTGCTCTCCAAGGGCTTGACAGCTGGAAAGGCTGGTGGTGTCCTTCCTTCAGGCTAAAAGGATATTTTTGTTGGACAGGTACATAGGTTTTCTTACAAAAATAAGTTTATTTTCCAAGTACCAATGCCTTTCCAGAAAAACAAACATGATGTGATCATCCAACTGCACAACTGCAATAAATCCCATTTGTTCAGTGCTTTGCTGAGATAAACGGTTATTCTTTTGTTGTTAAGATGCCTGTTATGCAACAGCAAACTGAAAACTCCCTGTTTTTACTGCACTAACTGTGATATTTATAAGCAAAATGCATTTCCAAATGGAAAGGGGCACTTGGACACTAGATATGGAGTGTAATGCAAGGGAAAGGGTTTATTGTACTGAAACTTGCATTTATGTCCCTGTGAGGGTAAGCAAATGATATTTAGAAGGTGGAAATCCTTGTCCCTGGTTTGTTAGAGCACACCAAGGGACGCCCGCGGCTCTTCCCCAGCCTGATTTGGGAGGGTGAATCCTGAGATGGGAGAGGTGAGAGGGAGCTTCTCTGATTTCAGGGCTTTTCCCTTGCCTTAAAGGAGGTGTTTTAGGAGAGAGTGACCAAGCTCACCCCGTTGGTGACCTGGTGGCCAACCCAAGGTGCAGTGGGAGGTCCCTGTGGGGTGGGCACTGTCCCAGTCCACCGAGGGACCAGCTGCCCTTCCCTGAGCTGCTGCCTGAAAAACAAGAGCCCAACCTTCATGTCTTGGTCCTGCAGCTTCTAATTATGCCCTGCACAAGGCCTTAGATGTGAAGTCTGCTGCAGAAGCAGGACGGTGACGACGATGAAAGGGAGCAACATCAAAAGTGTCAGGAAGAGGAGAAGGCAATGCCATATCAGTGTTGAAGCCACATGCATATTCCAATTTGCTATGTGACTGTGTTACTAATTTGGAGGGGGGGAAAAAATCTGATTACAGGCAGAATGGAATCCCAAACGATGCCTCAGAAATGTGCAACTGAAGAGTTGCTTAACAGGGGAGTCATGAGCTATTGAATCTACTCTTAACACACAAATAAAGTATAATTAGGGCTCATTAGGTGGGGCTGCTAGATCTCAGGTCTGCAGTCACCATTGACAGGGAGGAAATAAGGCCACAGCACTTACCCTTTCCTCCTCATTCCCAACAAACAGTGTTAAGTGCTGTCCTTACACGTCCCCATCTGAGAGGATGGATTGTGTGTTTTTTGCTTTGGTTTTGCAATGTTGTTAAGATTACAGAAATGATCGGGGGGGGGTGGTGGAGAAGGGATTAAAACAAAAAAAAATTGCAAAAATTCTATTAATAAAATTTAGTAGATTAATAAGTCTTAGTATTACATATAAAAATTGGCATTAAATATTTAGAAATTCTATTAATAAAATACTAGATTAATAAAGCCTAATATTAAATATAAAAAATTAATTGGGTGCAGCTCGTCAACTTTGCAGTGTGAAAACCACGGAGAAAGTCCTGCCAGGCCTTACTTGGGCAAAGTGTCATTACCATGGCCAGGTGATGGAGGTGCAAGAAGCGGATGTTTAGAGCTGGGATGACTGACCAGGCACAGCCTGCCTGGGAATAAGCAGGAATATGGGCTGAGCCAGCATAGCTGAATCCTGGGAAGATCTGACTTATTGGTCTCTGCCAACCAGCTAAAATAGACCATGACGTGATGCAAGTTGGGAACATAATGGGAATTAAGGGCATTTCCTGATTTGCAAGTTTGGAGATCTATGGGAATTAGTGTATCCTGATTATTTGGAAATGAGCTGCCACATCTGCAGTGTTAATATGAATTAATTTTGCCCCTGGATAGCAAAGGTATGTCAGACTTCATGTCCTAAGGGGGATGGACCCTTTGCCAACATCAACATTTGGGTCTTGCCTCTTGCAGTATGTGGTGATGGTGGAGAGATGCAGGATCAGCTATGATTGTGCTTAGACTGGAATAAATTATGGGATGTAGGTGTGAAAAAAATGTAAAATGGCAAAAATATATGGGGAAGAGGAGGTGTTGTCCAAAATTATCAAAAATGAGGGAAATCTTTTCAAGCCTTTCTTAATTATATGGCTTCCTGTATCAGAGGTGTTCCCAATTTCTTCTTCCAGGACCATATAACTCCCACTGGATTCTTTCAGAGGGTTTTGAGCAGAGTTAGGAAAATCACTACTTTTTACCTCTTCTCAGTGTTTACAACAAATGGTAAAACCATGTTTAAATTAGTATAAAATATTAAAATTAATATTCATTGACTTTTATGTTTCATTATCACTAGAAATTAAGTTTATTCCTGAGTAAACAGTTTATAGCAAGTAATAAATATTTTCTGTTGACCTATTAACTGGTTTAATATATCATGAAGTTATTGACAGTTGCAGTAAAATTTATAAACAGCTATTAAACCTTTTAACATACTAGATGTGTCTAAGTCTCTATAACATGGAGAAATGATTTTTTAAAGATAATCTTCTCCTGATATTAAATTCCTCCAAGATTTTAATATATTGTCAAAGTTTATGGGTCATAAAATAAACCTAGAGCTTACAAAAAATTTACACAAGGATATTATTTAAGAAAAAGGACATGTAAGTTTTAGTGCAGTAAGAATGATGATATAAGCCACTGAAACATATAAAAGTACATACCAAATACTATGTTAAAATAACATTAAATGTCTTGTATAAATCCACAAGTCAAGGTTTCAGGGTTTTTACAGCGCCTGACTCTCGTATTATTGTGTCTAGATAATGACACCCTCACGGTGCAGCACTTAGAAAAGCTCATTTTTGATAGATGTAAAAGCATGAAATAACGATAGACCAAGAAATCCTAATTTTGAATTCCCTGATAATGTAAGGTTAGGGCCCACACTTCGTGGGCCTGATTCAACAACGTATTACTCCATCTTGAGCCTGATGTAAATCATTTAAAATCAATAAAAATGGGTCAGCTAGCTGGTGTAAATTGGCCTGCCTTCATTACAGGCCATGGATGGATGCCAGTTTACACCAGCTGAGAAATTGGCCGGGTGCAGTTATATCTGTGTAAAGCTGTCAGGACTCAGTGATTCATCAGAAACTGCACATTTATGATGGCTTTTCTCCGTTTCCTTTCTATATATATACGTATTTAAAAGTTGGGTGGTTCGACACTGCCCTTGAAATAAGAGTGATGTCTCCTCTCCTAATCCACATTCAATGGAAGCATCACATTTCTCTTATTAGCAGGCATTAGGGACTGGATGGAGAAGTGTCTGAGCACCCGTGGTGCTGTGAGAAGGGGGAAATTGCAATGCTGCAGGTGAAGGAGCCTCCAGATTCCTCTAAAGGGACAATATCCAAGGTAGGGCTGCACCAGGAGGGTTCCCTTCCCTGCTGTTGCATGTGCCCAGAAGCAGCAAACAGATAAAACTACATCCCAAGAGCCAGAGGAGCAATGTGAACACCTTGGAAAGCAGGAAATAAATTACTGGGACAGTTTTCCAAAAGAGGTGGTAGATGCTCCATCCCTGGAAGTGTCCAAAGCCAGGTTGGATGGGGCTTGGAGCAACCTGGGATAGTGGAAGGTGTCCCTGCCCGTGGCAGGGGGTGGAACTGGATAGTCTTTAAGGTTCCTTCCAACTCAACCCAGTCTATAATTCCATATTCTCACACCGGCTTTATTCCACGTGTGTGTCCCAAGGTCAAGCTGAGGAGACCCTGTTGCCAGCCCTGGTGCTGCTGCCCTGCCTGAGGTGAGGGACACAGCCCTCACCTGGAGCCCCACGACACACCACAGCTCTCCTTGCCATCAGTCTTCTCCTTGCAGTTTTCTGAAGCTAATGAGGTTCTCCATAACCATAGGCCCACAGCTGAGTAACTCCTGAAGATGGAGAAGAAAAAGGGAGGGATCATTTCTTTTCGCACTTATCTCCTTCAGAACAAATATCCTGAGAAATGAGGAAACAGTGGAGAAGCACAATATTCATAGTTGCAATCAAGAGCATGACCACAATGAAATAGCTCAGAAAAGCCACTCTGTGTCTCTTTTGATGTCATCTCACCCATGTATTTCGAGTGTCCCACCTTGACTGAGGGTGTCCCAGACCCCTCAGGAGAACAGAGCACATGCTCCAGTTTAACTGAGGTCCTTCAGGACAATCCCCTAACACTGAAAGTAACAAAACCAACAGCATTTGCTTGGTTTAATGATTTTTTTTGGTAAGCTGGGGCTGTGCCTGGTGGGCTTTCTACCCCACAGCCAGGCTCCTCATGGGTCCTCTCCTGGAGGGGCCAGAGCCACCTGGGTCCCAGGAGCTTGGCGGGGCTGGAATCAGAGCTGGCTCGCCTTGTGCAAGCATGGATTATAACTGACGTGACTTTGTGGTTTCCTATCTCAGCTTTGAAATATAGTAAACTCACAAAAGCTACTGTAGAGTTCAGAACAAACACAGGGGGTATGTTTAGTTATTTGTTTTTGTAGTAAAATAAAATATTTATTATACACAGACACCTACTGTGAACAGAGGGTAAGGCCACTGTGTTTTATCTCTAGGGTGTCATGTTTGACTTCCATTAGGGATGTATTATAGACCTGTGGGTTTTCATGAATTCAGAAAGTCCACTTTGAACACTGATTTCAAAGCCTACAGGGGGTGTGAGGAATGTAAGAACACTGCTTTGGAGGAAGGAACCTGTTGCATCTAACAAACACCTTGCATTTGATAAGTCAGAGTTGAGGCAGGCTAGAAAGGAGCTCTTATTTTTATTTTTTTTTTCTTCCTTAGCATGGTTTTAAAGGAAGATTTCTTATTGTTTGCTTTGCAACTTTAGCCCGTCTGAAGGCTCAAGGTGAAGACAATGAATGAGCTCCTGAAAAATGCGCCATTACATCAGCATACTTTTTCCATTTTACCCTAATTCTCTCCCAATGAATCATATGGGAGGAGAAAATGACCTCAGTGATGAGGTGGATACTGATCTATCTCCATAAGTGCCTCAGATTAATGACTCTGTCCAGAACTCTCAGTATCACTTGTGAGTGATGCATGGAGGGGCTGTCAGCAGCATGTGGTGCTGCAGGAGCAGGGTCTGCCAGCCTTGTGCCCCTCACATCACCCCCATGGTGGGCACTGCAGGGTTGGCCATGAGAAACAGCTCATGGAGCTCAGCACCATCCTGACCGGGGCACCTGAGCAGCCTTTGGGATCATCAGGCCCACATTCATGGGAGGTGGGAGCAGATCCATGTTCTCAGAGCGCTAGAAGTGACGTGGGGCCATTGTCTCAGCCCAGTGGAGGAGTTGGAGACAGCAGTGGGAAGGTGGAGAGGATACCAAAGGAATCTGCTGTGAAAGCATGAAACCTTCAGATGTGATTTTTCTTCACCACAAGACTTTTTCCTTCTGTCCAGCCTTGTCTGTGGCTGGACAGTCAGGGAGGGATGTGTTTCTTTTCTTCGGACCCACATATCTCACCTTACACAAGGCAACAATGCTGTGTGTGAAATGAAAACAAGGAGAGCAATCAGTATCTCACTCTGCAGATGATGCCACCAAAGGCATTTCTATTTTGTCACAGTCACCCAATTAAAAACAAACAAACAAAGAAAACAAAAACTGAGAAGACTTGACTTTGTAAAACCAGTGCAAAAATCCCCATTGGAGTTGTTTTGATTTGCCTCCTCCAGACAACGAGTATTGGTGTATTTTGAATGTTCATTCACTTTATCCATGTTCTTCCTTCTGTTTATTGCTGGCTGTGGAGGGAATGCACACGGATTTGTTTCCATAATGATTTCATGGAGAGGTCAGAACCCACTGAATCCAGATAAGCGCAGGAGCCAGCGGGGTCCTTCCAGTCATTGAAAAAGATTTGGCTCTGCTGACTTTTGCACTGTGAGAAGGTCAGTGCAAGAAGTTCCTCGTGCCTATTAGGCTGAGCATAACTGGGGCTGGAAAACGTGTGGTAATAGAAAGCAAGCCTAGAAATAGTCTTGCTAATGCTAAATTCTGCTACCAGCAAGGCTTCTGCTACTAATTATACCTTCAGTTCTACTCTACTGATAGTGTTTTGACCCAGGGTAACATGTTTATAAGGACTTGATTCCCATTTTTCAGTAGATAATAGTGTTCATATGCTAAATCCTGTTCAGCACAATATTTAAAATACCCTTAGAGACAGCTGGGATAGACTCTTATATAACAGCTCTTTGGTACAGTAACGAATGGACAGAATTATTTGCCTGTATCCAAATAAAATTTCAGTGGGAATGAAAAAGCAGTTGAATTAGACAGCCTGTAAATATTCCCTTTCTTTTGCTTTGCTTGGTTCTGTTTTGGTTTTCCTGGGGATTTCACATCAAGGACGAAAGCTGCTGCTATTACACTCAGTAGTAAAATTCCTGTTGGCTCTGTGGAAGCCAAAGGTTCAGCTCATTCCTGCAAACTGCTTCACATATGGTTTTGGTAGGGTGAGCTCACCTTTGGAAACCACTTTGGGTCCTACTACACATTAATGGGATTTTCACCCTACGTCCAAGGTTGTTCTGAGAGTACAGGGCTCTTCCCAGGTCCCACACACCCCACTAACACCCGGGGTTAGCAGCAATAGTCATGGACAGTAAGTCCTGACTTGGTTATGTGCTTCCCGTTCCACTTGAATTCAACCATTAAATCTGAACTTCCAGTTCAAATTAAATATGTCATGACCAATGTCAGATATATGGACAACTTCAGAGTGGAATAACCCAAGGCAATCTGCTCTGATCGTATCATGCCTTAAGTCTCAGACTAAATCCAGGGGGAATTTAATAAAATAGCTCAGTCAAGCATTGATCTTTCCTGATGGTTTTTTTCTTCCTTTCTAATGGCCTTCTTACACACATTGCCCCCACCTCCCTCCTGGAAAACAACACTGTATCATAGAGGAATAACCCAAAATATTTCAGCACTGCAGCTATTGTACCTATGCTATTGACCTCCCTTCCAATCTCTCATCAGATGAAACTGTTCTTGGTTGACAGTATTAAATCATTCTGCTTCTCTCCCTCTCTGCCGACGTGCTGCTCTCCTGTTACATAAAGTATTTTGGTACATAAGTGTGTAAAGTATTGTACAATGGGATGGCAGTGCTGCAGGAAAAGTTGTGTTGAGCTCTTGTCCAGAGCATTTGTAAGCAGAGCCTGGAGGCCCTGTTAGAGGAGGTTGTACAGCTCCGTTTGTCCATCCCTGGCACGGTGGTGGAACGCCCAGCTCAGCACATCCTGATCAGAAGACTCAGTGGGTGTTGCTCAGACCTGAGACTGAGGTGTCCCTCTGGAAATGAGAGACTGGAAGTGCTTTACAGGGCATAAGGGAACAGCTTGGAGATGCAAGTCCTGTGGATGCTCAGACAATGGGACATGAGCCTGTGAGGGACTCCTAAAAATAATAGGATTTATATCTCTTTAGGATGTAATATTATATCTAGCTGGATGTTATAAGTTCATGTAGTTCATAAATTCCTGTATTATAATTCATATTATATCTTCATGTAGCAATAAGACAAGGGGAATGGCCTTGAGCTGAAGGAGAGAAGGTTTGGATTAGAGATTAGGAAGAAATTCTTACTGTGAGAGTGGTGAGGTCCTGGCACAGGTTGCCCAGAGAAGCTGTGGCTGCCCCATCCCTGGAAGTGTTCAAGGCCAGGTTGGACGGGGCCTGGAGCAACCTGGGCTAGTGGAAGGTGTCCCTGCCCGTGGCAGAGGGTTTGGAATGAGAGGAGCTCTAAGGTCCCCTAAAATCCAAATCACTCTAGGATTCTGTAACATACCGTCTGGTAGAATATAATACATATCAGACTTAAAAATAATTTTCATTTTAGTCATCAAACATTCTATTTAGAATAGAATAAAATACTGTAAATAACATTATTAGATGGGGCAGAAATTACAGTCAGCTGCACTGTGAAAATCTCTGGGGAGTGTGTCATCATTGCTGCTGTAGTGCAGGAGCTGTTGTCACTTCTTACTGTTTTGCTTTGAAACAGTAGTTTTTGTGAGATGCTGGAGGAGGCACCAGAGTGTTGCTACCTCTGGTCTAACCACGTGTACCCAGTGAGAAGCAGAAGTACAGACCTGGGTTGGGACTCTGGGACAGTCAGCTGACAGTGAAGGTCTTTACTTTACTTTTGGAGACAGTGGCAAAAATACGTCCTACTGCACTGATGGTTGAGCTTCACATTTACATAACGTCCAGAAAAGAGAATGTTGCATTATATGACTTTGCTCTAAAAATGAGTCCTTGGGTAAGATCCCTCTCTGATTTGAAACCCTTCCAGGATTTGGAGGAGTTTCAAATAAAATTAAAAGAAAAACAAAGCTCAGGCTCCTGAGATTGCTCAACTACATCATGAAGAGTGAGTGTGAGGGTATGTTTTGTCTCTAAAGAAAATATCAGAGCCTATAGAAGTCAAGATAGTTTATAAGCATGAACATAATTTTGGATAGCCCCAGCTCCAGTTTACCATGACCTCTGCAACTTAACTCTGAATAAAAAGGTAAAAAAATATTCCCTTAATGCCAGCTCTACACCAGGAAAGATACTGAAACTCAGCAGACTGGAAAATCACAGGCATGGCTTGTTTCTCACAATGATGCTGATTGACCTTTTCATTTTATTTTATCAATTATAAAATAAAAGTTTTTTTCAGGAATCTGAGAAAATCCCTCTCCTTTTCCAAAAGATGCAGTGCATGCACACATCAGGAAACACAGGCTGATAGAATATAGGGAGCCTTTTATTCAGTGATTGAGAGCTTTCCTTTGTTTCATTTCTCACTAAGTTTTAACTCTTGCACGTGTCTTCCTTTGCTGCAAAGTGGTTAAAGCACAATCTGATTTTGTATTTCCACAAAGACAAAACGTTTCTGCTCTTTCTCTCCACACTGGCCCTTTCACAGAGCTCCCCTCGCCATCTGATCAGCAGCACAAGTTTCTCTTTGTCCCGCCTGCGCGACCAGGTATGGTCAGAGGATTTGGGAAGAGGAAGAGAATGATATTTTGGAGTATGGATGGTTTGTGTGCCACTGACCATGCCCTGGCTGCCTGCCCTGTCCTGTCCCACCTCAGTTGTCATCCTACTCTGCCATGTGTTTCCTTTCTCCGCACTCATGCCACGGAGGGGGAGGTGTGCTCTAACCAGCCCAGCAGAGACACTTTCTCTGCCTGTGCTGAGCCATTTTGGTTGTCATTTTTATTTGCAGTGCAGTAGATTAATTTAAAGCTTAGAAACCTGAAGTTTAGATTAATTTGAACATTTTGCTGTGCTCGTCTGCAGCATTTGAAGTTGTCTCCAAATACCGACCTTAAATCATAGAATCACAGAATCATTTAGGCTGGAAAAGACCTCTAAAGTCATTAAGTCCAGCCATTCCTCAGCACTGCCAAGGCCACCACTAATCCATGTCCCCAAGTGCCACATCCACACAGCTTTTAAATCCCTCTAGGGATGGTGACCCCACCATCCCTAATATCCAAATTCTTCCTAATATCCAATCTCCACTAGAGCAACATGAGGCCATTTCTTCTTATCTTACCACTCTTCAGGTCCCTCTCCAAAACATGGGATGGTCACCCAACACATGCTGTGGATCAGAGCTCCCTGTTGTCTGTAGGCTTCTGGATTAGATGCCACGAATCCTCTAAGAGTGATTCCCAAGGATCAACCCAGGCCAGTTGCACCATGAAGAAATGGAGACAACCACACTCCTTGTGCTAGCTCTGAACCTTTATAGTAAATTGCAGAATATTTCTGCAATGGTTCAGAGTGTATTCTCATGTAAGGATGACAGTAAAATGTTCTACCATTACTGTGTGCGTTTAAAACGTGGGGGAGATGTGGAAGTCCTCCAGAATGATCAGTTCAATCAGGTGATTTTTTCTAGCCATTGGAGGCTTTTCTGTGCTTGCTCATGTCCTGAATTCATAATGGTAGCAAAGACACGATGTTTAGCAGCTACTTAAGAAGGACTGAGAAATAACCAAAGGTAGGGTGGAAGAAACTTACTGTTAAAAAGCACCATAAAGTTTGAAAGACATCAGGTTGTGTTAGTTGGGAATGTGACTCATCGGCAGGTGAACCAAGAAGAGGAAAGGACAGAAGTTGCAAACATTGAGATAAGGGTCCTGTTGCTGAGGACTCCAGTAAAAGGAGTTAAAATATTTTGAGAAGACTTTGTCCTTTTTCAGTGCCTGAACTTAATGGATTTGTCTGGCTGAGCTGTGTAACACAGAACCCAGCACGGCACTTCCCGCCCCTGCTCCTCACACTTCTCTGGGACTGCTCATGTCGTAAATCATTCACAACTTTACTAAGGTGATCCTAACAGAGTCAGTCTATATCTCTGACACAAATTCAAGGAAGGGAAAAAAAATTAAAACTTGCATATCCCATTTTCCTGAGCCAGCTTTTCTCTCTCAACAAGCAAACTGTGATATCCAAGTCCATATGAGAGCCAGTTGGAAATGCCGAAAGTATATTAAGTTTCAGTGCATGTGCCAGAAAGCCCAGGGTTTCTTCTTTTTCCCTCAAGGTACCACTTGGTTGAGCTTTTGTCCACCAGCTTCCTTCCTCTTCCACTTTGATCTCTGTTTTGCTTCGTCCCTGTTCATCTTCTCCCACCCTGCTCCTGGCTGGTGGCTCTGGGTTGCCCTCCCAAAACCTTTCAATGGGTAAACTTGTCTTTAGAGAAAAAAACACGCCTAATGTCACGTTTGCTCTGAGTCCTCCTCAAAATGCTCTGGTGAGCTGTGCTGAGTGCACTGGGGACAATGGATCTCTTCCCATATGTTCAGTGTCTGTCTGTCAGTATGTCTATCCATCATTAGACAGTTTATTGCCTTCCAAAGATGCTTTTGGTTATTTTATTCTTATATATTTTTGTACACACACATGCACACATGTACAGGCTCGTGTGTATAATGTTGTTTAAAAATCTCTCTTCTTTCCAAATATTATTTTCATGGAATCACAGAACCATTAAGGTTGGAAGAGTCCAGCCTGTGCCTGATCCTCACCTTGTCACCCAGCCCAGGGCACTGAGTGCCACATGCAGTTGTTGCTTGAACATCTCCAGGGATGGGGACTCCACCACCTCCCTGGGCAGCCCCTTCCAATGCCTGAACACCCCTTCCATGAAGAAACTTTCCTGATGTTTAACCTGAACATCACCTGGTGCAGTTTGAGGCCATTTCCTCTTGTCCCCTCACTTTTTACCTGGGAGCAGAGCCCAACCCCCGCATGGTACAACCTCCTGTCAGGGAGTTGTGGAGAGTGAAAAGGTGGTGCTCAGTGCTCTGATCTGGTTGACAAGGTGGGTATCAGTCACAGGTTGGACTTGATAATCTCAGAGGTCTTTTCCAACCTAAATGATTCTGTTATTCCCTGAAGGTCTCCCCTGAGCTCCTTTTCTCCAGGCTGAGCCCCTCAGCTGCTCATATTGTTTCCCGCAATGAGTTAAAAACTTCCATAAAATTTAGGACCTCCTCTCTTTTTTAAAAAAATGCATCACTTCACGTTTGCCATAAGCTGAATGCAGTTGAAATGAGTCCTAATTTTGACTTGGATGATGGGGTGTCCTGTTTGCAAACTGGTTTTCAAATATGATTTAAGCATTTTAAATACATGTGGTTCAGTCTGAAGTATAAAAGTACCTTATGTACCAACAGTAGTGTATTATTTGAGAAACTAGACTAAGAACGGCAAGTGGGACATATGTTATTGAGAAATGAAGGAGAATGGGGGGGCAGGGGGGGTGGTGGTGTTTGGAAAATCTTCCAAAAATGAGCTTACTAAGAGCTTGCCGAATTTGGCATTTAAAGACAAAGCTGTCTTGAGCTGAGTTCAGAAAAAGGTCTTAGTGTCAAATGTTTTCAACCTTTTTGCATTAAATGAACTGAAATTCAGCCAAACCAGATTCCTCAGATTTGGGAAAAAAGAGATTCCCTCCCAAGCCCAGGAGAAGCAGGCCAAGTTTCATCCTGACAGGAACGTTTTTGCCAAAGCTATAAAAGCTGAAGTGAAAGTAATGATGCTTTATCTGGCATTTGTGAAGCAGTTTCATCCCAAAAGTTCCTAAAGCCCATTATATACAGCAGGCTGGATTCCCCACTCCTTACTCAAATGTTGTTCATACACATTCTCATTAAAATATGGGGAACTGGAGAGCTTGGGCCTGAAGATCCCATGCAGGAGCAGAGAGTTTGGATCGCTTTCCATGTTTCATGGTGGGAATTCAATGGCACTAGACTTGAATCTTGGCTTTGCTGGAGGTTCAGACCATCAAAACCCAGCTGGAGAGATAATGCTGACCGTCAGCAAACCAGTTATGATCCAAAACTGGATTTTCTGGCTCAGTTGCATTTCTCTGCCACAGGGATATGGATTTTTACCTGAACTTAACACTTAAAGCTTTCCCTACTTTATTCCTTTTTTTCCAAGACTTCTCTTGGACTTAAAATAATTCAGTTTTCTTTATCAGTGCCTCCCCTAATTCTGTGTTTATATATATTTCCCATAGGTGGCACTGGAAATTCATGGGTTTTTTGTTATGTTTGGGTTTTTTTGCCTAGACTTTCCCTATTTGGAGTGGTCAGGGATTATTTTCTCTATATTTAATTATTAGACTTTGACTCTTATTTGGTTTGAGTTGTTTCTTTGTTCCCCTCTCAGGAATCTTGCAGAGTTTTCAATAAAAAATTTTTTTAAAAAAGTATCTTTTTCTCCTCTTTTCTCCTACATTTGGTTATAACACTTGATTCAAGAAACTACTTTTCCACTGTATATGATTCTAGGAGTAGATGAACATTTTAAAGGTGCCTGTGTATCCTCCACTGCTGTGAAAAGTGGATGGGAGATGGTCACAGAATACATGGGGCCTGATCTTATCCCTCTCCTCGTGCTTTGGGTTCACTCCTTACTATTGACTAAGGGTAGAGCAGTGCAGACCCATCCCCGTATCCACATTAAACTGAGAATATCCACTTAAGTAATAAGATTTTAATTACCCAAGTCAGAATTTCATATTAAACTCTAATCTGATACGTTACCAGCCTAAATTAATGTCAAAAGGTGTCTGTATAGAGAATTTCATTCATTTAATGATGGTTAGTTTGGGGCCTAAACAAATTATTTGCAAAAAAATCTCCAGCCTTCTGTAGAAAAGGCTTTTCCAATGCTAATAGACTTTTGATTTTCAATTAGCCCTCAACTCTCTTTGATCAGGAACTGATTTGCTGCAAGCATTGGAACAAAAGGATGTGGGGAGGACGTATTTTTGGAGTGTGTCGACAGGAATGTGTGTGTAAAGAGTCATTTAATAACACTGAAGCTGGGGTGGGATACAGGGACCATATGCTTGGCATTCTGCCTTTGTTACATCCTAAAGAAATCTCTTGAAGAAGAACAGAATTAGTTTATTGTCCAATCCTGAATATGCAAACACTCCTCTCTCTTCTTGGAGCTGTTTTTTTCAAAATTCCATTCCAGGAATTCTTATGATTAAAAACACCAATTCACATAGAGTCATAGAACAGCTTGAGTGGGAGAAACCCACAAGGATCATCAAGTCCAACTCCTGGCCCTGCCCAGGACACCCCAACAGTCCCACCCTGTCCCTGAGAGCATTGTCCTAACACTCCTCGAGCTCTGTCAGCCTTGGGGCTGCGCCCACTGCCCTGGGGAGCCTGTTCAGTGCCAACCACCCTCTGGGGGAAGAACCTTTTTCCTGACATCCAACCTGACCCTGCCCTGACACAACTTCAGGACATTCCCTGGGGTCCTGTCCCTGGTCACAGAGACATCAGTGCTGCCCCTCCACTGTCCCTCTTGAGGAAGTTTTAGACTGCTCTGACTTCTCCCCTCATTTTTGATCTTTATTAATTGTTTCTTCTTTGTCTTGGGTTGGACTCCTCAGTCATCCTATAGAGGCCAAATCAGGCACTTTCAGTGTTGCTTTATTAACTAAAATGAACTTTTCCACAGTTTAAAACTCCTGAAGTCCCTTAACACTTTGCAACCACAGGTCCATCCAGAATTAACCACAAAATGCCCAGAAAGGGTTAATCCTTGCTGGCAGTTTGACCATATTAGAACAATTATGGTGATTCATTGTCTATGTCTAATGGCATAATCTGATTGTAAAGACAGCAGAGTGGGCGTTGGAAAATATACAGCAGCCCACTATAGTCAGTGTGAGGCATAACAGGAAATGATTGTGGGTGTTAACCATGTCACAAATGGCTGGATTAAATGCTGACTCCACAGCGGAAAAGCCAAATAAAGATATGAGAAAGAGCCTGTATATGTTTCAATACCAATTAGGAAAGTATCTAATATTGGGTTTAGCAACAGAAAGGAAAGTTGCAGTGAAAAGCCAACTGCAGGTGATTCTATTTAAAGTTGTATTTACTATCTCCCCAATGTGTCAGCCAATAAGTAAAACCGTTCGGGCTAATTTGCTCTGATTCCTTCAGAAAGAAGGTATTTTATATTGAAATAAATAGGAAATATAACTCCTGATTATGATATTGTCATTAAGGTACTTACTTTCAATTAAGAATTTTTATTAGCTCTCATCAAGTTGAGTAATGAAAGTGCCGTAAAATATACTTCCTTTCCCACCCAGTCTGCTCCCTCCTGGCCCAAAAGGAAAGAAGGGGAAAAAGGGAAGGGAAGGAAAGGGAAAGGGGAAGGGGAAGGGGAAGGGGAAGGAGAAAAATAAAGAAGAATAAGAGAAGAGAGGGAAGGATGAAAAAAATTACAGTTTATCAGTGTCCTGATCTTGTTTTCATTCTACTCCATCCCTTGTACAGGATTCAGTCATGGAGGTGCAGCCTGTGGTGCTGGATCCTTGACAAACCCTTGACAGGCATTTTTCTCCTTCTCCTTCCCTTTTCCCAGGGGAAGGGCTGACTCTTGTGCTCACACCTTGTTGAGGTCCCCATGGCCATGAACTACCACAGCTCCTGTCCAAACCCCCTCTAGAGGCAGCCATCCTACTCCCTGAGGAGAAAAGCCAGGGTTTAGATTGGCCATTCCAATAATTTAGTCCAAATGGACAGGTTCATTAACTTTTTTGAACATTTTTTAACTGTTCTGGCCTCTTGGAGGAGCTAATGCAAAGCGAACACCTTTTTTGTTTGTTTTTCAGGCAAAGGCTTTGAAATCACAATTAAACCCACTTTAATCATAAATATATTTTCATCTGCATTTTATCAAATAATCTTACAAAAAAATTCTGGTTTATGAAGTTATGATGCTTTAAATTGTTCTTCCTCTCTATCTCTCTTTCTGTCTCCCCCCTTTTTCACACAAATTCTCTGGAGGATCTAAAAATAAGCCTCTAGCTGTAGAAGTCAGTGCTCCAGGTTTATCCCAGAGACTAAGCAGTATTTCACCAAATACCGTTATTATTTTCTGGGGTTCCTCTGCATTGTGTGAAACACTCAAGGTTATTTGAGATCAGACAAGGAAAGTGGACACATTTGAGGCAGAGCTTGGGAGGAGGAATTTTTCAGAAGCTGTGCTGGATAAATTAAAACTGTGAATTTATATTTTTCTGATGTTTGGGTTATGCCTTTATTGACTTTTGTTTGCTTCTCAGTAATCTAAAAAGTATCTGTAATCAACTAATAAATGTGAAGTAGACAGAATTGTACATATTCTGTGTCCTGCCTCTCAAAAAAAAAACCTTCAGGATCAAAACCATAAGGTTTTTATATTGATTTTATAGTATTGAACTTAATGAGAGGGAAATCACCAAATTAACAGGAGGAGAGTAAGACCATAAATAATAGTGTTGATTTAAGCACAACTTTTTGACATAACAGCATTTTTATATGATTGTATTTTTTCTGATGAAATTTGAATATACATTCCTTAGGTAAATATTTAGGCAACACAACATGAATGGTTTGTAGTCATGAGGTAATGAAAAGAAGATTAAAAGGCTGATGGACACCCAGATGTTCCTTGCAGAGCTCTGCAACCTTAAAATGATATTTCACCACTGTCCAAATACAGCTTCTGATGGAGGTTGACTGTCACACAAGTTTAATAGAAACTAAAACCTGATTGAATTATCTTTATTGCTTACATAGAACCACGGAATGGTTTGGGTTGGAAGAGACCTTTAGGACCATCTCATTCCACCTCCTGCCATGGGCAGGGACACCTTCCACTAGGTCCCAGGTCGCTCCAAGCCCCGTCCAACCTGGCCTCGGACACTTCCAGGGATGGGGCAGCCACAGCTTCTCTGGGCAACCTGTGCCAGTGCCTTATCACACTTACAGCCAAGAATTCCTTCCCAATATCCCATCCAACCCTACATTCTTTCACTTTAAAACCATTCCCCCTTTTCCTATCCCTCCACACCCTTGTAAAACCATGAACATCCATGTGCAGAACTGAGCGTGGCTGAGGATATCGACGTAAGATACAACATCAGCTCCCAGAGGCACAAAACCGGAGCATTTTCCAGCTGCTGAAGACCCTACTGCAGTTTCCCAGGATGATTTGTGGCCATGGGGCCGTGCCTGTCCCCGGGAGGGGTGGCGGGGCCGCGCAGGTGCCGTCCCGTCCCCGCGCACGGGACACGGCGCAGCCCCACAAACACCGCCTTGAAGAACTAACACTCTTTTATTGCAGGAAGAATAAAACAGGATTTCACAGTCACTTGTCTTTGCAGTAACCAGCTTCTCACTTCCCCCAGCACTCCCCAGGGGTTCAGGGCTACTTCAGGTGCACTCCTCTGTTTATGGCCCTGCAGCAGGATCAGTTTTCCTCAAATCCCCTAATTCCAGCTGCTGTTTAGGGTTTGCCCAGCCGAGGGTGACCGAGGATGGCCTAGTGATTAGGCTAATTAGCTCATTTGTGTTTTATCCCTGCTCCATGCAGCATGTTGGAGCTTTGGGAGCAAGTTGGACATGTGGGACTGGACAGAGGGTACCTACAGCACCAACCCCACGGTGGCATGTGGGGACATGAGTGTCCATCCCTGCTGAAAGCAGCCTGTTCCTTGCTCTGCTTCCCATTGCCACTCAAACAAGTGACAAAACAGGTGGGGGCTTGTCTTTTTGGGCCTTAATTCCTAAAATTCCCCTCTAGAATTAGGATCTAGAGCAAAAGTCTGATGAGGAGCAGCTGAGGGAGCTGGGGGGGTGGGGCTCAGAAAAGGAGGCTCAGGGGAGGTTCAGGTTGGATATTGGGAACATTTCTTCATGGAAAGGG
This sequence comes from Pseudotriccus pelzelni, assembly GCA_035584735.1. Lineage (NCBI taxonomy): Eukaryota > Metazoa > Chordata > Aves > Passeriformes > Tyrannidae > Pseudotriccus > Pseudotriccus pelzelni. The sequence continues at coordinate 35,080,356 of JAWMRA010000162.1, forward strand.
TTGTCCAGCCCTGGCACAGCTGCCCAGGGCAGTGGTGGAGTCCCCATCCCTGAAAGGATTTAAGAGCCAAGTGGATGTGGCACTTGGGGACATGGGTTAGTGGTGGCCTTGGCCATGCTGGGGGATGCTTGGACTCGATCTTACAGAGCTTTTCCAACCTAAACAATCCTGTGATTCTATTCTGCAATTTCTGAAGCAGACTTGCAGGTTTCTTGCTTACACTGAACCTGTAGCCTCAGTCTATTGTAGCTCTGCCATCAGGAATAAAGTATCTCTCCCAGAACTGTGAATCACCTGAGCAGAAACTTCATAGAGATTGACTTCACAGCTCCCAAAAACATTTTATTATTGAAAACAAGTTGTGAAAATTCTGCCCAAACTTTTGTTTTCCTACGCAGTCTTTGTTTATAACACTGTGAGATACTTTTATTGTCTTAAATCATCCAAATTCCAGCAAATAGCTTTAAAAATGGGATGTGCATGAGGTGCACCCCTTAATTGTTGCTCCTACAATGGAACGAGTCTGTATTCTGTAAATGAGTGTGCACAGCCCTTCTATGATTTGCTTTATACCTACAGTAAATTTTCTTGCAGGAGGTTTTATTGTGCCTTGTTGAATCGTGAATGTTCAGTCAAACCTTCCTCCAGCCGAGGAAAATAGAAGCCAGATCTGCAGAGAGAAAGTAACAAGGAGTTTTTGTTAATGTGTATTCCTGCCTGTAGTAAGAGAACAGTAATTCTACCCTAATGAAAATTAAATTTACTACCTTTTGTTTGTAGTTGTATCTTAAAAAACCCCAAACATGCACACCCTAGTTAATCATCACAAACAGCTCTCTTCAACCAGCAGAATGACAAAAGAGCACTAAAATGCTCTGGCAGCATTCCAGGTGGTGTTTTTTTGTCTGGACTTTCCAAAGAAAATTCACATAACGTGTGTGGGTTTTTTTCTGTGGGAAGCATGTTTTTCCATGATTCATAAACCCCCTTTTATCCAGCCCATGAAAGGACCTCTCTCCGTTATGGAGACCAGGGCTGACACATTTATGTGCAAAATTGCTGAAGCATTTACACCCCTATTCATCCAGGCAGTGTCTGTGCTCCAGGACCATTCCAATCACCTGGCACAAGCAGTTTAACACACATGCACAAATTCTTGGAAGGCTGTGTTGTTGTAACACATAACAAAACATAACAACCACTGAACCACTGGCTCATACATTCAGAAAGTTGCTTTTGCTCCCGTAATCATGCACATGAATTCAAATTAACAAATGCCATTGTATTATTGATGTGATATTGAATAATAAGACAGCTGTGTAGGACTGAGGATATCAATTGGTTCAGGAAATTGCTAATAAATATGCTTTTCATTCCCAAAATGACCAGCTGAAATCCAGTCTGTGCTGCTGCAGCTGGAAGTTGCAGCTACCTGACTATACGTGGTCTGTACAAGATGAATACTTATTTTGCTCTTTTTGTTATAAAATATTTAACCATCATCCCCTATTACAGGTTGGCCAGAGAAGTATTCAAAGGCAGGTTGGACAGGGCTTGGAGCAACCTAGTCTAGTGGAAGGTGTGTCCTTGCCCATGGGAAGGGGTTGGAACTAGATGAGTTTTAAGGTGCCTTCCAATCTAAACTATTCTGTGATTCTAAGATTATTGCCCTCCTCTGGCCACCACTGACGCTTTCTAGATCATCTTTCTCGTTAGTCTTCACCTCAGTGCCCAGGTTTTTGGATGCAATGTGTGTTCCCACCTGATCCTGCATGCCAGGGTGCTGCCTCAAACATGAGTGTGGGAGAGCTTATGCAGAGCTCAGCCTCCCACCCTTTGTTGCTATCTCACATCCTCACGACCTCTGCAAACAGCACATGTTCTGACAAGGACAGAAGATTATTTCTTATCCAAGGGGGGTTAAAAGAGCTTGCCAAGGCACTGCTGGCCATCTTCCTACCTCAGAATCAACACCTGAACACTTAAAACATAGCTGCAGCTCATCCTAGGGGATTTTTAGAGTATCAGAGTCTCAGGGCAGTTCCTGCTGCCCAGACCCTGGCTCTGTTTCAGACCCAGGTATCTCAGTGCCATCTCTTCTCCAGGCAGCTTTCCCCCTGTTCTGGGAGCATCCCATCCCATCACAGGCTGATGAGGTGGTCCTGGGGACCTGGGTGGCCAGGGTGAGATGCACAGCTTGCCAAGGATTGTGTCGGTGCTCTCTGGGCTTTCCCAGGTCTATCCCAGGATGTTCCATGGCCATTGTCCTCCCATGGCAGGGAGTTGGAATGAGGTGGCCTTTAATTTCCCTTCCAACCAAAACCATTCTGAGACTCTATGACTCTGTGGGAAGGAGCTGCACATTCAGCTCATCAGGTGATTGTAAAGAAAAGGGTTTATTCCATAGCCTTGAGGTGGTCACCACCCCTCTGACAGGTGATGTTACACCCCACAGAATCCAGCTTTGCCATCCTCAGGCAGGATGGACCTGGATTCTGTAAATGTGGGTGAAGGGGGGTGTTTAGCTTTCAAAATCACTGTGGCTGTCAGGTGAGGAAAACATTTATTTTCATAAGGATTTTTACTGACTGTACTAGCAAAGATTTTTTAAAATTGCCTAAATAAGTATTTACATGATACTGTAACCCAGAATGGTTTCAAAGGAGCCTTTATGATCTGTCAGGTCAATAATCTGCATTTTTAAAAGTCCCTGAATACATATTTGCATGATCTGTATTTCAAAAGCTCTAGTAAATATGTATTTGCACAATAGACCATAACAATCTCTTTTAAGCCATCGTGGTCTATATATAGTGGTAATCCTCATATATTCCAAAGGAGTTTTATTTTCCAAAATAGCTTTTATTAATAAGATGTTCAGATGCTGTTCTGAGGGCAGTAGAAGGATGTAATCAAAAGGGATGAGGACGGCTTTTCATGCAATTAAAAACTGATTTATAAGTTAGGCCTACAGTGTAAGCAAGCACTTGATTTAACCTCCCTTTTAGCCCATGGAGTTCTCCCAGAAACCTCCCTATTTGCAGAGGGGAAAAATGGGGCAGAAAGCCTTTGAGCCATGAATTTGAGAGAAGTATTGTCCATGTTTATGGACTCAGATGTTTTTACACCAGGGTGTGCTTTGATCAAGGTGATGCTGCTGTTTCCATGTTAATCTGGAAAGAAGGACTGAAAATTTCTCCTTCCAGAGCCATAGTTGGGTGTGAGATGCTCATATCTGATGTTGTCCTCTGGCTGGAAGTGTCCAAGGCCAGGTTGGACGGGGCTTGGAGCAACCTGGGCTAGTGGAAGGTGTCCCTGCCCATGGCAGGGGGTGGAATGAAATGGGCTTTAAGGTCCCTTCCGACCCAAACCATTCTGGGATCCTGTGATCCCGGGCCCATCCAAAGCAGGACACAAAAAATTCCCATAAAAAGCCCATGGAGGGCAGGGAGGTATAGGGATCTGCCAGGTTTTTTTGCCCTCTCCCTCAGCATCCTGCAGTGTTTGTTTGCTTTGCAGGGCCCAGGTGCTGGAGTCGGGGGATCACACAAGAACATCAGGTCTCCTCTCTTAAACAAACAAACGCAACAGTCTTTACCAGAGGAAAAACATGAAAGTGCAAATCCCAGCGGCTGGAAACCCTCTGGAAGACAAAAGCCGCAACATTTATTAATTTGTTGAATAACCTGTTGGGGCCTGACTTGATTTTCCAACAAATGGAATTAGAATATCAATAGCAGGATGTCGAGTTCCTAAAATATTCAAAAGCAGCTTCCTTTTATGTAGTGCCTTTCATGAGAGCTGCTTCATGAGGTGATTTGCTGTGCTAAATAATAAATAACAACACAGACACGGTGTGCAGGAATTAACAGCTGGGGCCAAATATATCCTCAGCTGAGATGGGGAGAGAAATGGGGAGTCAATGAGGCAGAGAGACACGAGAGAGCCTGGATCTGGGTCAGCTGGTTAATTTTGGCCTCTGGTATTATCAGTCATTGGAGATAAAATACAGCAAGTGCCTCTGGAGTGTTCTTTGAATGGCAGGACTCAGGGAGGAGGGAGGGAATTAAGAATCCAGCTGGATTCGAGCAGGGAAGGGAGACAGGGAAAGGTTTCACTGTGGCAGGAGGTAGTTTGCACTGAGGCAGGTTCCTGGCAGGACATGCACATCCAGGTTCCTGCTAATTCAAGAGATTTATGTTAATGCCAGAAAACTTTGATGGTAAAGCCAGAAAACTTTCCAAGAGCCAAAGAAAACCAAACTAGGGACTAAGGCAGCTACAACTCACAGGCACAGATGTCCACCTGGAAGGAAATGTGTCCCACCCAGAACTGACTCTCCAGCCTTTCCTACACTGCAGTTTTCCCAGTTTCTTTCCTGCCCCTGTTGCTGTTGGTGCTCAGTTCCTTAGGAATAGATCTGTGCTTGTATGGAATTAAGTCCCTCTACTGAGTTCATGTGCTTCTACTGGAAGATCAAGGCAGCCCTTTGAAAGCCCTTTCAGCCCTAAACTTTGGCCTCATATGGGACTAATCAGCGATCCCTCCCATGCCAGCCCTGGAGCAGGAAATGCCTTGAGCTTTCCTGGTGCTCCCCTGGAGATGAACAGTCAGGTGCAGCGGCTTTATAGCTCTGTAAGAGCAGCACTTTCACGGGAAGTTAAGATAAATTATGAGTTGAAGCTCAGGCATAGGGTGAGCTCCAGAACCTTTCACAAGGCATTGGGTTTCTCTTTTATTTTCCCATCTGGGAGTGGGGAATGTCACCTATTCTCTACCCTGAGGGACATCAGGACGTGATGTTATAGACTATATATGATATATTATGTACTACCCTGCTCACCACGGGCAGGATTCATCTTCTGAACTGCAGGTGTTTGTCCAAAGCAGAGGCAGAGCTGGGATCCGTGGGCAGGGCAGCAACTGGACAGGGATTAACCCCATTTAAGAAAGGGTCCAATCTGGGAAGGTGAAATTAAGCAGTTAAACTGGAATATAAACATGCCCCTGTGTATGAGTGAGGAGTTGCTGATGTGTGTGTTTTTCCTTGCTTTCAGATGGAGCCCCATTGTGCCGCTGTGAACACACCTTTATTTTGCCTTTGAATTTGGGATTTCTTGGAAAGCAAAATCCTAAGTGTGGCTACAAATGAAACAATTCCTTAAAAAGAGCTCGAGGTTACAGCAGTGGTCCCAACAGAGCAGAAATCGTGTCCTGTTTGCTGCAAGTGCTGCAAAACACAGGTTTTCAGTCATGTTATGAACCTGAGAGAATTTGTACCCACCTCTGGTTTTTTTTTTTTGTTTGATTTTTTTTGTACCCCCCTTTTCCCATTCTGGAAAAAGCCAGTTCTGCCTTGTGGAGGAAAACCTGGTGGGTTTGTACCTTTCAGGTGTAGCTTTGACTTAGTTATTTCGACAGGAACTCTCCAGACCAGAAATATCCTCGTTTCTCTTTCCCTGAGGGGTTCCCAGTAGCGGGACAGGTTTCTTATCAGGAACTGGGGCGATGGGCCAGTTTGGAGTTAATCACAGCCGCTAATCACCCTTCCGCTAATCGGGTGTTTCCCTTGTGCTTGGATGCTGTGGAAGACTCTGGGATCTGCTTTCCAAAGAGAGTCAGCGTTTGGGAACGCCCAGAATTAACATCGGCGAGCACAGAGGGAGCCGAGAAATGCAACGAAACACCGAACCAAAACATCGGCCCTAAATCTTCATCACGGGTTACCCCATTTCCCGAAGTTTATCCTCTTATCTACTTAGTGGGAGTATTATTCCATTCCAATGTGCTCCCTAGCAATTGCTTGCAGCATTTAAGTCTTTCGATGCTTTCAGTGCTTGAGGAATTGCTGTTTGTGTTCTAACACCGGGCTAATTCTCCACAGAAGTTGTCCCTCTGGTTTATGGATAGGCCGATTCCTCATGGTCCTTAAAGGAGTCCCAGATTTTCAGTCCCTGGGGTGCTGGCAGCAGATCCTGCTCCATGGATCTGTTCCTCTCCTTGGGGGTGTAGTGCTTAACCCTCCCCTTCCCTGGTCTGGAGGAGGAACATCCACCTTTTCTTATCCTTCCTGATAAATAAGAAAGCACCAGGAATTCCTCTTTCCCAATTAGTCACTGCCCGTGATGGCCAGGGACAGGCAAAATGCACCAGGATCCAAATTTTGGACAGGGGAAGCAGCTCAAAAACCCACTGCAGAAAAGTTATGGGGGTCTCAGCCTCCTGTGATACCTCGAATTCCTGCTGACCCCTAATCCCTTCGAGGCTCAGGCCCACAAGATCCTGAAACCCAGATGAGCTGGGAATGTGCCTCAGGATACATTTCACACCTGGGGTGCCTTGGAATGCTCAAATCCTTGTGGAATCTGGTTCATTTTAGCATCATTCCCATTGGCACACTGGTCCACCTGCCTGTTCCCTCCCTCTGGGGGGGTGTTCCTGACCCCTTAGGTGACACGATGGGGGTTTGCTCCTGGAAAGGAGGGCACAGGATTCCCACAGAGGAGCTGCTGCATCCTGAATCCCAGCTGTGTGCTTGGGATGCCGTCCTGGCTCACATTTAGCACACAGCACCCTCTAGGTCCCTCCATCTGGGATGTTTTGCTGACTCCAGGCTGGCCCAGGCTGAAGCCTGTTCTCCATCTCTGGGTGGGGAAATCCCAGTCCTGGCTCCCAGCCTGATGCCCTTTCACATGCTTTTGGGGCAAGCAGACAGAGCTGGCAAGTGAGTAAAAGCAGCTTGTAGGCAGAAGGTTGTGGGATCAGGTCTCTGATGGCTGGTTTTGTGGGGGGGGAAAAAAAAAAAAAAAAAAAGCTTTACTTTTTGTTTATTTGGTTTATTTATTTCGGTATAAAAACCTGAGCACCTTAGGGCGACCCTGCCAGGCCAAAAAAACTTGCTGCCCCACGCTCAGCTCTGGATGTGGGGCAGGGGAAAAGGCTCCATCAGGTTATCAAACACCTGAAAAGTTTTTAGAGCTGTTTTTAGTAACCTCTGTCCTTGCTTTTTGGCTCAACAGTTAAAGGAAGCGGCCACAGACTGGGCAGGTCGGGATTGCTCTGCCCAGCTGAGTGATCTGATTTGATGGGAAGCTCCAAGTTCCCTATCTTTGCTTCCCTGCTCTGTCTCCTTTCTCATCACCAGGAGCTTCAGATTCTGCCACCATTGGGGGGGGGGGGGGGGGGGGGGGGGGGGGGGGGGGGGGGGGGGGGGGGGGGGGGGGGGGGGGGGGGGGGGGGGG
>JAWMRA010000162.1:35094271-35144271 GCA_035584735.1 Pseudotriccus pelzelni
TGTCCAAACTCTCCTTGAGCTCTGTCAGCCTTGGGGCTGTGCCCACTGCCCTGGGGAGCCTGGTCAGTGTCAACCACCCTCTGGGAAAAGAACCTCTTCCTGAGATCCAATCTAATATCTATTATAGTAATTATTAAAATTAAAAAAAAAAAATGTTGAGCAGGACCAGCTTGAGTGGCTGAACTGTGGAGTGACCCCGTGGCACTGCTCTCAGCACCCTCCACCCTCTGCCTGGATCAGCCCCTGGTGTGGTGGGGAGCAGGCAGCCACGGCTGGGGTGTGCTCAGCATCTCTCACGATGAATCCCCTCGGTGCTGGCAAGCCCTGAGCCCCGTCCCTGCAGCAGGGACCGCTCCCCCGACCAAATTAAAGAGATCAGATTTACAAGGAGGATAAAACCAAAACATCCCTCGGGGCCATGTGCCTGCTGCCACCTTGGAAAGGGCTTGGGGACAGGGACCAGCTCTGCGAGTGGATGCTGGGGGGGGTGTTGGTGCTGGTGGAGGGCTCCCCCCTGCCCCCCCGTGCTGGAGCACTGTGCCATCCCCCCCAGACACAGCCGAGCTGGCAAACATGGTGCTGGCATCTGTGTGCCAGCTCTGCAGGGCTGTGAGAGCCGCTCGTGATCCATCTGCAGCTGCAGCACGTGCCAGGCTGGGCAGGGTGGGCTGTGCTGGGGAGGCCATTAGAGGAGAAACTCCACTGCATAATTAAAAAAACAAAACAAAACAAAACACAAAAAAAAACCCCAAACAACAACAAAAAAAATCACATTTTTTCTTGCTACTCTGATTTTTTCCTCTTCAGTTTAAAATCCCCTACTGGCTTTGATCAATCTCAGGAAAGATTCACGGGTTTGGTAAATTTAGAGATTTTTTGTTGGGGAAAAAAAAAGCCACTCAATTTTATTTTATTTTTTTTTAAAACCAAAGGGAAATGAGGGAGTTTTTGCCAAGCAGGTTTTCCCAAGTTCTCATAGCTCTACATTATGTAGCTCTGTGACTGGAGCAGGCTCCAAGCCTGACTTCCAAATGACCTGGAAGGAATCCTAAACCAATGTGGCTGCAGGCAAGTGGGAGCTCAACTCAGTGGATGCTGCAGCACTGGAGGAGACAGACAGGAATCCCAAATTGTGAAATCTGCCTTACCTCCAAAAGGCAGAAAAACTCAAAGACTTCAGGCTTGTAGTTGTAAATGTATTTAGTGACACTGTTTTCCTGGAGATGTCTGAGTAAGGCTGAGCGTAAAGCTCTTTCACCAAAAAAAGAAAGAAATAACAAAATAAAAAAGTGAAGTTATTCTATCATCTTGTTATCTCTGTGGGGGGAAAAAAGGGAAAAAAAAAAAAAAAGAAGTGGTAAATACACGACAACAATTGCTTTTTTTTTACCTTCCCATCGCTCCAAATATTGAATCTTGCCATGGCTGAGTCCCAGATGGTGAAGCATTTAACTTCATTTTCTAACCTCTTTTGGGGCTCAGTTTAATTTATTAAGAGGTTACTCTCAGGACAGATCACGCGACACGTAAGTGTAAATTGAACCCGATATATCTGTGATTTACTAACTGGGGGACTTGAAAGCTCACAAATAGTAGTTGCGTAGTACAGGCTGCAGCACAGGACAGGAGCTGGGAGCGTGTGGTGGGGGCCTGTGGAGAGGGCAGGGAGAGGGTCCGAAATCTTCAGGCTTCCTTGCCTGCCGTGGTATCACATCTTAGGGCTTCTTGCTGCCTCCCCTCTGAGCTGTGCAAGCAGAGGGCTCAGGTTTCAGCTCCTCTCACAGCCTCAGCCTCGGCCTGGAAGTGAATTTCGTGGCTGTCACTGTGGTAAACACCGTTAGCTCCTCCACATCCAGGACATGAGGTATTTCCAGTGTTTCTTCTCCTGTTGCAGGAATTCACCATGTTGCCTGGCCACTGATGCCTGTGGAACTGAGTATACACCAGATCTGGAAAGCTATCCTTGTTTTCCCATTGTTTTTATGATTCTTTAAGTATTTCTTCCCATGTCAGCTTTTGCTGGGGCACTGCACCATCCCCTGTGTGCTGCCCCACCACAGGCTCTTCAGGGTCACCTGGGCATCTTTGCTCACCTGCTCCTCAGGGTCATGATGCCAACAGTCACCCTTGTGGTCACCCTGCCAGTTCCAAAATCCACCAGATCAGGCCAAAGCTCACCATGGGAGCAGATGCCCATCGTGGCATGACCAGCAAGCCCAGAGCAGTGTTGGTGCAAGAGCATCATCTCACCTTTGTTTTGAAGGGTTGTGTTTAGCAGAACTCTGGAAAACACCTTTCAAGGGGAGATTAGGAACCTCCTAGTTGTTTCCCAGATGAAGGAAGAGTGACCAATGACTTCATTGCAACTGAAAGGAGCAGAACTCATGCAGGCGATAGAGCTGTTTTCTGCTCGGCCGCTGTTTCATTGTAGCTCTTGGAACGCCCCAGCACTGTGGTTATTAATTTATTATTATGTGAATTCCAGCTGTTGATCCTGTGTTTTACCCATGAACAGAAAAAACAGCCACTCACCGAGACTGAGAGTAAATGAGTTTCAGAGTTAGTTGTGCAGGACCGTCCACCCGAGCTGGCTCTGGTGGCGTTGGCCAACATGGACTCGCGGCGCGGGGCAGGATGGAGCCTACAGAGCGGGGAAAAGGAGACTTGCAGTTTGGCAGGAGATTGCCACAGCTGGGGGGAGCTGAAGAGCTGCTGAAAAGGGCTTTGGCTTAAATAACCATCCTCCTCTGAGCCAAGGATAGGGGTTGTGTCGGGGAAGGGGGAGTGCAAGGAACTGCCCATATGTTTTAGGCCAGTCACTATAAATTACACCCACTCTTGCCTCGGTGCTGTGTCAAAGATGAAGCGAGTGTGTTTTATTGGGAACAGAGATAAACTCATGCTCTTGGCTCTGTGGGCTGGGAAAGACCTAGTGAGGTCTTCCCAGCATCTCCCACAGGTAAACCCAACTCTGCCACCCTCGAGCAGCGCCTTGATCCGGCATTTTGCAAGCCAGCAGACCCTGCCCCTTTGGTTTTCCGTGTCCACTGTTGATACTTGATGTTTAAATCAATTACATAGACATTTAAGTCTTTTTCACATGCCAGCACATGGCCCTTGTAAGCCTTCAGGGTTGGGGGCAAGGAGGGGGGTGTTGGCTTTTGCGAGCAGTGTGTACATTAATTCCAAGGTAAAGAGCTGCAGTAAATCACTTAATGCCTGCATCAAGTCAGTTGTTGTTGTTTTGGTGAATTGGGACCATATTCGGGACTATAATAACCTAATAATGGACAGTGCAGGCATAGACCACACTGTAATGTATATTGTAGGGGAATATGGTAATAGTCTGAAATGGCAATTCTCCTAAATAAATAGCACATCAACTTACTTAAACCTAATCATAAATGGGACAAATTGGACCCATGTGCAAACAGAAACCTGAGCAGAACGCAGGAGTTAAAGAAGCCATTGTTTCCCAGCCTGACCCTGGGCAGAGAAAGCCTGTGTCAGGTTACATCTGTTAAAATGATTCTAATGCCAGCCCAGTATTTTAATTATAAATATATAAAACATTTAATAAGAAGACATTCTGGGCTTTCTAAGCCTTTAAAAACTGGATGTGGGCGGAGTGGGTAGAATGGTGTTCCATGTGCCCCAGACAGGGTGCCAGCGTATAATGATTGAATGTTTTCCTGTAATAAATTGAAAAAATCTGGTTTGTAAGAATGGATCCAAATCACTTGGCATTAGAAAGGTAATTTGTTACCTAGCTTCCTCTTGGAAACAGACTGCTTCCAAGTTAGCTGGAACTTAGTTTCTAGGGACTGCGATGTCCAAAAAGAGAAAGAAAGAGCAACCAGGATGCTCAGGGCTCTGATGTTAAAACACACACATGCTGCTTTTTCTGCTTTTTCTTTTTTTTTCTTCTCAGTTTTTTAGTCCTCCCTCTCATGGCTCCAAACACAAGATTCAGCAGCCAAAAAAAGAGGGGGGGAAAAAAAAAAAAAGAGGTTACTCAGGACAAAAGCCAGATCTATAGCCACCTTCTTTGTACCTTTCCAAATCTCAAGCCTGCTTAATTATGATTAATTGCCACATGGATAATCAGATACAGTTTCAAAAGGTTGGAGATGACAGTCCAAGGACACCAGGGAAGAAGGAAGGTTCGCCTTTGTTACAAGCAAAAAAAAAGAAGAAAAAAAAAAAAACCAGGTCCCTTCCTCAGCCCATAACCTTTTCTTATTTTAACAATTCCAAACGGAATTAATACCATCAGTATATTGTTCCCGCTCCTGGGAATTGAACTTCAACTGTACAATTTCTGCAGCTGTCAGTTTTTGCAGCCCTCCTGTCAATAACGCAATGTTGGGGTGCCCTTCTTCTTGAATGAAAGCAGTTTCAAGTTTCTGCTTTATGTCTGTGCTTTCTGGGTGGTGTGACATGATGAGAAAGTATAAAAAATAATAACAGCAGTTAAAAAGCTTCCACTCTTGACTTAACTGGATCAAATGTAATAGAGTGCAGTCTTTTCTCCTGATTTCCTTTGCTTGTTTTAGAAAACACTGTGAAAAGTGCAGGAGATTTTGTCTTGCCAGCTCTTTCCTCCATTTAAAATCCCTTTGGCTAAGTCAAGGATCACAGTATGTCATTTCCAGCCTAACAGAAGTGCTGGGCCTTGTTCAGCTCCTATTACTAGGAGGCAAATCCCTAGGTTGCAGGCGCCAGTGTTTCTGCCTTTGGCTCCATTCCCAGTATTGTTTCCTTCATTACATTCCAGAGTGCCTCTCAGCCAGTTAATGTTTGCACTGGGAGGTCCAAATATCCAGCAATCAGCACTGAACTTTTCTCTTTTTGTTGAGAATTGCAGGTTTCAAATGCAATCACTGGCTTTAAAGAAAAACTTACAGGTGAACACAACAGCACTAATTTCCATTTTATTCACAAACAGTTATATTTTCGGCAGTTTCGCCATGTGCACTCGTAAAACACCTTCAGAAGATGTCTGGCTTTTTCAGAGCTTGGAGGGGCTGGAGTTTTTTTAAGGATTTTGGGGTAAGAACTGCCCTCTGCGCACCTCTCCCACACTCCCTATCCCCACATCAATAAACTGCCTTGCTCGGGCGTTAACGCTGGATGTTCTCCCTCATAATACAAATACACTTTTTATTTAAAACATAATGAGATGTATTTTAGTAAATGAAGAAATTGGATGTGATAATTTGGGTGGTGTGAAGGCTCAGTGTTCACACAGGTCTGTACCTCACCCTTGTGAGCACAGGGTGGGAGGTTTGGTTTTTAAATGGCTTTTGGTGTAATTTGATTTTCTTTTGGTGTCATCTTATTTTTAAGAGCAAGGATAACTTGCAGCCTTTTGTGCTGCTTTCAGCCAAGGCACTGGGAGGCATGGAGGGGATTCATACTCAGTGCTTTCCATGAATGTTTTTCCATATGTTCCATGGGTGGATTTGGGTGCCTCCACTGAGCTGCACTCAGGATGGATGGACAGGTCTGGGAGCAGCACCCGGATTCTCCTGCTGCCAGAAACTCCTGCAAACAGCAAGAAAACTTTCTGTACAGTGACAGAGGAAAATATCTTTATTTTCAGAGGCTGTGCCAGGCTGCACCTCAGGCAATTTGAATTGTACTATAGGAACACTGTCAATAAGAGAACCCTGGGTGATTTGCTTTCTACAGGTTTACTATTAAGTTACAAGAACCAACCACCGGTCGAGGGCTCGATTAAGCAATTAAAAAGAGCCCACAATATTTCCTTGTGGGGAAATAAAATAATAATAAATAAATAAAAAAAAAAACCCAACCAAAAAATACGTACAGGTTGGGAAATCCTCAGTGTTTTCCATAAAGCCTCCAGCAATGCTTCCACCCATGATCATATGTCATATGGATGGTGTCACAGCGTCCTAAGGGTGCTCGCTCACAGCGATGATATCGAATTCATGGAAGTGTATATGCTCAGAGAGAATACTAATGTTAACTCAGTCTAAATAACAACACTGCCAAAGGAGGAAAGCAAAAGATGAAATACAGTGGATTTCAGGAGGCAACAAGCTCTCATTTATTAAGATCACAGGCATTTTACAGGTTACAAATCATAAAGCAGAAATAACTTCATAATATACAGGTCAGGAATGTGCCTGGGATATTGAGGAACTATTTCCTTGGCAATAATCTGCCACAGATAGTCAGGAGCGTGCGTTTTCTGGCACAACAAATCATTGCTGATTAATTTTGTCTGCCTTTGTCTCAGAGAAGCACCGAGACACTTCCTTGTGTGTTTTGTACTTACTCCACTTCCGTGCTATTCTTCCTCCACGCATAATTTTTTGCAAGATAGGCCAAACACAATACTCTTTGTGTTACTTCTTTGACATCATTTTTGCCTGAACACAGCGTGCCTGGGGTGGTTAAATCTGTAAAACCAAGACACAGGCTTCTGTGGCAGCTCAACATCGAAGGTGTCGCCAGTCTGAGACCACCGAAGCATTTGTGGGAGAGGAGAAGCCCCACTCTGCCAACACTGGAAATTGTGCCCATCTTTACAACTGGTGAGGAGGTGAAGATGCCTTCACAATGGCCATGGTAGCAGCAACAGCAAACTGGGACCTTTTTCCTGTTTGCTGGCACTCAGGAATAAATCCCAGTGCCAGTTGTGGAAATTACTGCAAGAAGAGAAAGTGGAGTTTCTCACTTGAGGAGCAGCAAAAGCAGGGCTGGCTGCAACTGGGAAGATGAGGGAAGGAGTGTACAGCACTGCAGCATCTTCCCCACACTTTATTTATTGCATCCTAGAGCCAGCAGGGCTGGATGGTGGTCTGCCTCATCGACCTCACTCAGGAACTTCACAGCATCCCCAGAAGGATAATAGAAATGATAAATGCCAAAGGCAATGTCAAACCCCATAACTTTCCTAACATTAACTTAATATTCACAGCTATTAAACATCAACAGATCAGAAATGGAGTATCTCCAAAGCAGGTGTAAACTTCTCCAAGCTCCCTGTGCCAGTGGTGTGAGACAGCCACAAGTTATTATTCCTGAGTATTCTCCCTACTTTCTTAAAGTTTCACCGCTTTTGATAGGGATTCCCAGTTCCATATTGGTTATAATGAATCATCCTGAAAGGTGATTAACATTCAGGAAGTGAGAGAGGTGTTGTAAGTAGGGGTTCAGGAGAACCCAGCCAGGAAAGATTCCTGCTATGACAGACAAACACTAAGAAGAAAGCTCCAGAGGAAGGAGGGTTTGGAGATTGGTTCATAGTGAAGGCATTCCCACAGGAATAGGAGGGAGGATGAATAGTGTCCTTGCAAAACCATAATTGCAATGTAACCAAAATGGTCTGTGAGCACTGATAGATTTGGAGAGAAGGATGAGTTGTGCTGCTTCTCATCAGAACCCCAGATCACCTCCATGGCACACAGGCCCCTGGTTCACAAGGCTAAGAATCAGATCTCTGGGGGGCAAAAGCTGGAAGCAACAAGCCTTCCTGCAGAAGAAGGTCTGGGAATAAAAACCACTCCCCAGCTGCAGAGAGCGTGTATTCAGGGAATGATGGTTCAGCCTTTGAGCCTTTTCGTCAATAAATTTGTGGAGCTTTATACCTGCCCAGAGAGGCTTCTGGCCTTGACTTCACTTCCTTGGGTGAAGCTGGCTTGGTTTTCATAGAATCCTAGAATGGTTTGGGTTGGGAGGGACATTAAAGCTCATCCAGTCCCACCCCCTGCCATGGGCAGGGACACCTTCCACTATCGCAGGTTGTTCCAAGCCCCATCCAAATTGTCCTTGGACACTTCCAGGGATGGGACAGCCACAGCTTCTCTGGGCAACCTGTGCCAGGGCCTCCCCACCCTCACAGGAAAGAATTCCACCCTGATATCCCATCTAACCCTGTCCTCTGGTAGTTTAAACCTCTCCTATTTCAGTTTTACTTGTTTCATATGTGGCAACATCTCCCAGAGTTTTCCCCCAACCCCATCTTATCTCCCAAAGGAGAGAGAAGTAATTAACCCCCACCCCAGGCTCTGCTGCCTCAAGAATTGCAGGAGTGGGAGCTCCCTCTGCCATCTCAGGTGGCTTCAGTGATGTCTGGTGCTCCTACTTACACTGGGAAAGTGGAGAAGATTTTCATGGAAGACTTTTCTAACTGAGGCTAATACGAACCCAGAGAGGTGGTTTGTTTCTCTCTTTTCCTAATTTATCTTCCATATGATTGGAGTCATCATGGAAAATAGTATTGCTGTTACAGCTTCTGTTCTCAATACTCTCCTCCTACTCACATTCCCTGAGCTCCCACCTTCATCCTCATCCCTTTCTCCCTCCAGAATTACAACCAAACCAAAACCAATGTGTTCATAACATTTCTTCCAACTCCAAAAAAAACCTGAAAGAAAACAAACAGCCGGCAGATGCGGATTTTCTCACTTAACTGCACATATTTTATAGTAATTCTCTCTGATTTTCTCCCAAGACACCCACCTGACCTTCCTTTCTCTCCAGTTTCTCCCAGTAGTGGCCAAACACTGCTAATCATTTAAGAGTCAGCCCATGGAAATGGGCTTCAACTAAGACAAATTTATCCTCTGACCTCGACGCCTTTGAGTGCACAAGAGAGACCAAGAAATGTCTTTGCTAAAAGGAATGCATTTTCCTTGGCAAAAACTGATTTTTAGACCAAACCAAATTAATGCTACAAAGAGAATTTTACTAGTTTTCTTTTTGCTGTTTCACAAAACCACACGAATACAATAAAAACAAATTAGTGACTTTAGAAGGAAGAATGACAAAACGCGTTTTCCAAGAATTTTCAGGCAACTAAAAATGGAACAACATAAACATTTTTGCTTCTCTCTACGTAACTGTGAGCGACTTGCAAGCATGAATTAATTTTTAATTAATGCACTGCTATGAAGCAGTGATTAGTTAGCCCAGAATTTTTCAAAGTTTTCTGTAGACAATTTGGTTGGGAGAGCATCTCCAGAGCGAATCCTTGTCCAAATCTGGTGGGAGCCCAAAATCTCTATAGCAACTGAAACAATAATCTACATAGGAAAAAAAGAAAGTTTGAAAAACTGTTCAAATGGATTTTAGCTGCCTCAGTTATCTGAAAATAAAGAGGAGGCTCCACATATCCAGGCAGTCAGTTTTCTGTGCAGCACCAAGTGCCTTGAGGGTCTCATGTCCAGTCACGACCAATTCAAGCCCATTTTGGGCTGGATGGGCCGAGATGCAGAGTGAAGGGAGGTTTCCTGCTCACACCCCAACTTCAGTGCAAGACCTGGGAACAGAACTTCCCAGCCTTTCCCATCCTCGAAGAGCAAAGCTTATATTTTTCAGTCTAGATTACTATTTTCTTTTTCAGATTAAGGAAAACAAAAATGAGAGAGAAAGAGAACTGGTGACTCATGGCAGTTTCTGTGCTGAAACACAGCTGCCCTTGTCACAGGAACACGATTCTTAGAGCCTGCATCCAAAATTTATTGCAAAATAAAACTGAGACTTCTGAGAACAACCAGGCTAAATGATGTTTCTATTTCTTTTTAAATATATATTGGTAAGTGTAGGTCCAGGCTACAGCCTGAATCACGGGTAGGACTGGAAACTTGAGAGAAACTCAGTTCTTGTGAAATTTTCAGGCAAATTTTGCAAACCCAGACAATATTGGCTGCACAGACTGCAAAATCAGTTTGTGGTTTTACAGGCTGTGATGCTTCTGGACTTCCTGGGATTCCTTTGGTGGCAGGTCAATATAACAACACCCACACCACCATCCAAAAGTAATACTGTATTTTTTTTCTCTGGTCCTGCTTTAGAAATGAGCAGGAAGTCCTGAGTCCAGTGATCCCAAATCAGGAAACAAAAGGACTGTGTACATGTGTAAATCTACTTCTAAATTGAGTGATGCAATTTTAGGGAAAATATTCCGTGCTTTCTACAATGTTTCTGCTTTCAAAAAACAGAGACCTTTGGGCTGAATTATCACCACTCCAAGGTTAATAACTGACTCACTAGCAGGGTACCAAACTTCTGCAAATGAACTTACACCTTTGGGATCATGAAATCACGGAATGGTTTGGGCTGGAAGGGACCTTAAAGACCGTCTAGTTCCAACCACCTGCCATGGGCAGGGACACCTTCCATGAGAAAATCTGCCTCATCCAGGAACCCTGTTCAGAAATGACATTCAGTGGGAGGAGAAGCATCTCATAAGCCTAAAGCTTGAGCTGCTCTTGAAATAAGGGTAACATGGTTGGCACTGCACAGTGTCTCAAAGAGAAGGGGGAAAAGGATATAAGAGAACCAAGAGGTGCTTCCGAAGCAGCTTTTACTCATCCTGAATAAAATAGAAGGAAAAATTTTGCTTTGATTTCCAATCTCCCTTTCAATAAACACACTGAGTATGGAACACATGCAGAAGGTGGACAGGGAGACAGCACAGAAGAAAGTGAGAGATGGGAGGGAGAGAAAGATGACCTGGTTTTACTTCCAAGCTAATTTTACATCACTTTAACTATATTTAGCTACATTTATATTAAATTGGGCTGCAATGGTTGGACTGAGATTTTTATTATTGTTCTCTGAGTAATTTAAATTTCCAAGACTTCATGGTTGTTGTTGTTTTTTTTCTAAGGCTTCATGACCTTCTTCCATGAGTTTATTTTAGATATAGTGGAATGTCCCAGAGAAAATTCCAAATGGTCCTTAATAGATGAAATGTTTCCAGAAAGGAGAAATTCTCAGTGGACTATGAAACTATTTTTCAATCATGGTGTATGGCACACAAGCCACAGCTGAGGATTTTTTCAGTAGGAAACTATTGCCCAGTGGGTTAAAAGAAAATAAAGGATAATGGGATTTTTCTGTAAGGCTGAAGCTGTTCACAGGGGTTTGCTCCCCACTAGATGTCACTGGAACTGTTTGAAATGCTTGGAACAAACAACCCCAAATTCCCCAGGTTTTGAGCTTCCTTACAAGCATGAGGCTTGGATCAGGTTCTGTTCAGGCTCTGCTCATGCACTGGAGCCTTGCAAGGGAATCCAGACTGAGGGATGTTAACCATGGGAAGTTCTTGGTTTGCCATGGATATGGGGAGAATGAAGGTAAAACTTGTGATGTTTGTAATGCCCTTAGAGATTTGGTCCCTTGGGAAATCCAACCAGAAACAAAGAAAATGCCTGGATATAATGACCCTTTGGCTGGGGGGATATCCAGAGGCAGAGCAGGGTCCTGCAGAAGCCATGTGGCCTCCTGAGTCACCGTTGTCTGAGTGCTGGGACACTCAGCTGTGGTTTGGGTGTCACCTGATCCACCATTAAAAACCAAAAAGGCAGAAATTCTGACAATATGCAATTTTCCATGGCTGTCCTCCTCAGCTGTATCCATGTTCACCCCATGCTGCTGAGGAAAGCAGCTCCTCAGATTATTAGGTCTACTATTTAAATTCTCCCTGTAGTTCCAATTGACTACAGGAATCTTCTTCCATTCTTATTCAAAATTCAGTTTAGTGTGATTATGTGGCCATGCATCAAATATGGCAGTATAATATGTCCTTTCATCTACTTGCCATAATACATCCCTTTTAGTGCCACATAAATCCCTGAAAATATTGCTGTCTTCTGCTCTTGAGATTCTTCATGTGCCTCTTTGCCTTACTGCCTTCCCTCTTCTATTGTTTCTCCAAGCTGAATTAATTCCCTTTTTTCCCCCAACGTCGCTGCTCTGCTCTTGCTGCTGCTTCTGAGCAGACACCAGCGAAACAACAGCCCTTCCAGTGCCAGAGAGGAGCCAACAGTATCCCAGCTGCTGGCACAGCATCCTTCCCAGCAGTGCCAGTGCCTTGGCTCTGCTCTCTCTGGAGCGGCCGCTCTGAATCGCTCCATCTCCTCCTGCAAAGGCGGTGGGAGCTGCAATTCCTGTGGTCAGAGCAACGACTGACACCTCACCGAGCTGAGGAAGCTGTGACTGAGGAATTACAGGAGCAGCGTGGTGCTTCTAATCCTCCCAGACCAAAGCAGCACCCCAGCAGTGACAGCAGGTCTCCTCCTCTTCCAGAGGATCCGTGCGTGTGCTGCCGCCGGGAGAGCCGGGAGCGCGGTGGAGGCTCTGCGGCTCTGCCCTGGGCTGCTGAAGAGCTGCTGCTGCATTTCCAGCCACAGTTTAACCCATGAATGTGAGCTACATCACAGCAGGACGTGTTCCCTTTATGGAGATTGTTACAAGCAAACACCAAATGGCATGAAGCTCTTCCCAAGCTTGGCACCAATGCTGGCATCTGCTTCTTTAGAATCACAAGATGAATTGGCTGGGAGAGAACTTAAAGATCATCTTGTTCCCACCCCCTGCCATGGGCAGGGACACCTTCCACTAGCCCAGGTTGCTCCAAGCCACGTCCAACCTGGCCTTGGACACTTCCAGGGATGGGGCAGCCACAGCTTCTCTGGGCAACCTGTGCCAGGGCCTCCCCACCCTCACAGGAAAGGATGTCTTCCTAATTGAAATTAGGAAGAAATTGAAAGAGGTTCTTCCTTGTAGCTCCTTCTCCAGGATTAATCACATCGTTAAGGCTCCTTGCCTTGCTCCAGACAGGTGATGGAGCCACGAGCCTTGCTGTGCCCCACGGCAGTGACACGGTCCTTGGCAGTCCTCCTGTATTTTACAGAGCACACGCCGCCTTTGACTTGTTTAATGAATTAGAGACCTAATTGTACCACTTCAGCATAACCCCCTCTAGTAGGCATCCTTGACTTATTTGGGGCAAACACAACAAAAATGGGTATATTCCCTTATACAACTTCTACATTAATCTGTTATTAAATTAAACCAGCAAACTTTCAACCTATTCAATATTCAGTAAATTTAAGAAAATGAATTGAAGCTCCTTGCCTATTTTAATATGTACTCCTGAAGACATTTTCCAATTTTTTTATGGTTTAATTAAAGCCTCATGGCAATGGGATGCTTCTTTCTACCTCCTATGCCAGTGGTTAGAAATTACGGGGTTTCAACTACCCTGCATGTCTTTAATTGCTCTGCTGAAGATAAAAGAGCAGTGATATTTTTATCACAACTGTTAAAGCAGGCAAAATTAAAAATGCCCCTTACCCACGTGAAATATGAGTAACTTAACTCATGGAATATTTTGGGAATATTTCATTCTGCCGTGTGTCCCGACCAGCAGAGGAAGTTCCCCGCCCCACTTCTTAATATTAAAGAAAATAAAGTATAGAAAACACTAAATGAAGAAAGTCCTGGAAGAGAACACTGAGCACAGGACAATGAGGAGGAAGGTTACAAGTATATTAGGATAAGGGCACCACAATTATATGAAGAAGTCTGGAGAGAAAAGATTACATTGTTCTGACAACAACATTTTTCAAACATTTAGACCTTTAATATCATTAATTTAAAGTACAAGATTAAATATTTTATGCAAATATTAGACAACAGCAAAGAGCTCTGCATATTAGGATTTAAAACAAATTGAAAGCATGCAAGACATATTCATTTCTTAAGCAGTTTAGTTAAAAAATCGGTATTGTCTCTATTAGGATTAACTGACAGTAACTCTTTGTGTTCAAATGGATTTAACTTCACTGTGGTTTGTTTTCCAGATATCATTGTCCTCCAATAATCATGGATAAAGGGAAATGTAAAAGGACAGATCAAGTAAAAATATATCTTCACATCATAAACACAGAATTATGTTTAAATTTCATTACTAAATGGGATTTCAGCTTCATATTCCATGCCTAATCCTGCACTATAAAAGATGTATAAAAACCTCCTGACAAATTCTAACAGACTTTGTGGAAGTTGCATATATTGATTAAAACATCAAGCAGTTACATACAAACCAATAATGAATTACTTCTTGTTGGAAGATAAAACTTTGTGATATTTAAAATTACAGACTTGAAAGTAAGTAAAATTACCCCTAATTATGCAGAAGGGAGCAACACCTTAGCAGTAAACAAGATAAGCACCTCAAACAGCACTAATAATTTTAATTAACATTTTCTAGTTTCCTTTCACCTCCTTTCAAGGTCATCTGCAACCTTTTCCTGGTACAACATTGCAGCACAGTGTTAAAAACTTACATTCCATTGCTAATTGCTTTGATAAGGCAAAAAAATTTGCTTTCCAGGACACATTTTTCTCTGGTTTTGTTGATTTTGTTTGTTTGTTTGTTTTTTCAAGAAAAAAGTCACTGAATCACATGCAAAAGGAAATATTGCATTGTGTAAAACTGTTGGGAAGGTTTTTGGAGTGAACAGCTATCAGAAATCGGATTCCAGCAGCCGGGATTCAGTCAGCTATTTGTGGCCTGATTCTGATCACCAGAGGCAAAATTCTTCCAGGAATTCTGCAGAAATTGATATTTCAGGTATAAATGTAAATATCTGGACTATACCCAAACTGTTGAATATTCTGATTGTAATCAGAGTTCAAAAGGCTCCTGAAGTGTGAACGCTGAAAATGAGAATTTGGCAAAACGTGATAATCTACAGAGTATTTGTGTTATTTTTTCCCTGAGTGCTGATGAATAAATGTATGTTCAAGACTCATGACCTTGCTAAACTCCTTCTTTCCTAAAAAGTCCAGAAGTTGGTTGGAAAAGGGCTTTGTTATACCAGTGGGTTTGTTCCATGCCACAAATTTCATGTACGAGGTCACTTGGAATATAATGTGTAGTGAAAGAATCTCATTAGGCTAAAATGAATGTAAAATGTGTCAATTTGATCCAAATGAGAACTGTAGTAAAACCATGTTTGATGTTCATGTGCAATAAATCTTTAACATTTGTCTGTAAAGTATTAGAGAACCCAGAGGGAAATCTCTATTTGTGATAGCTGCACATTTCCAGTGATTTTTCCTATAATCCTTTGTTGACATTTAGCATATGGCAACAGGAAAGAAGATCCTAAAATGAGAATTATTACTTATTATTCGAAGGTAAACAAGATGGGCACCTTGAACAGAAGGTTTTCAGACAGAAATGATGAGGACATCCCTCTATCAGGAGCAACTGCTCATCTTTCAGTCACTCCTTGGTGGAAAACTGACATCAAAGGTGCCCTACCTGCCCGTCACTCGACTCCGTGTTAAAACGTCTGATGGCCCCATCCTGCCCGTTGGGCTGGATTTTGATATATTCATATTGTTAATTACTGTTGTATTTCAATTTTCTCTCTAGTATTTTTGTTCATTCATAATGGCTTTATGGTTCACTGGACCGAAATGACTAAAATGAAAGATTTCCAAGATTTCTTCTGGGAGTAATTTACAAAAGACCACAGTTTTTTAATTGCTCCTGATGTTTAGTTCTGGATATCTGGATGAGGAGGAATCTGCCCAACTCTTTAAATCGCCACACCAACCGTGGCAAATATGTATTTTTTGATCTCCCTTTGCTTTGCTCCTTGCACACCCCACCATCCCTATTTTGGGGACTGGCATGGTGTTTATATTTCTGCAGCTCACATTTGCTTTCTAAGAGAATTACGAGTTATTTACGTCCTGTGAGGAGGCTCAGGGAATAATGGGTGAAATGTCAGAAACAATTAAGAAAAATGGAGGCATTTCATTTAACCAGGAGAAGAAATGCAGAGCTTTTGCTGAATGACTAAACTTGAAGCACCACAAGATTGCTACACTATGAGATCTGGCTCACGATTATCACAAAGTTTTATAAAAAAAACCCCAAACAAAACAACCTTACAACACTTGCATGCCAAAGGTTGCAACACAGGCTTTGGCAGGGAACATGAAAATTCTCCAGCATGGGAAAAGTCTTTGAGCAAACTTGCATCTGCGCTGATTTATGTTTTTATGCCAAAGCACCGGCAGATTTCTGAAGCCAAGGCGGGACTTTGTGGCCGGAGTCCCAATCCTGGCTGGGAAGCTGAGCAGCACCAGGCCTGACAAAGCCCCTTCCCCATCTCCCCCCACCCTCGCCAGCCATTTTTTACAGCGTTTGTCCATCTCGTTATTGCTGTGCAGGCCCTTTATCAATAAATGTGGTGTTCTGGGCCGAGTTTTCCTTGGCTTGCAGTCCTGCTTTACAAAACCGCCGCATACTTGACAGTTTGCCCCAGTTAAAAATTCTTTGGTCAGAGAAAGCCCGGAGAATGAAACAGTATCTGGTGTTGTAAAATCTTGACCAGATTCTGAAATATTGCCTAAGCCCCTGTCAACTGGAAGGTGATTTCTCCAGGTCATGGTTTAGAGGGAATTGATGGCACAGTCTGTGACTGCTCCATCTGCACTATATCTCTTTCAGGAGTGCACACAGTCACCTTTAGCATTCACTGCTTTCCAATCCTCTCTGTTTTTAACAGTACATTTACTTCCAAACACAGATTATGAGCTAAACATAGGAAAACAAATCCAGAAAAACAGCCTCTCTGCCTACTGCTTTTTCATTCCTCTGCTTCTGTCTGAGGGATTATCAATTACCTAATAACCCTGGGAAAAAAATCCACCTGAGGCTGAGCAGAGATAATAACACCCAGTGCTACATGAAACAGCTTATCCCAGTGCTCACAGCACTTTTCCAGGGGTGTCTGATCCATGATCCAGCTGCAGAAACTGAGGCACAGGGATCTGAAAGGTCCATCTAGCCAAAGGTGAATTTGATATAAAATAGAAATCCCAGTGCAGTGCCCTTCCTGTCCAAACACTCACAGAAGGGGTGTTTGTCCAAACTCGTGGCAAGTCCAGTAACTCTAAAATAAAACCCCATCACTCATGATAAAAAGTCTTTTTTAATCTATCTATGGATAGATTCTCTCAAAACTCCAAGCTGACAATTAAAAGGCTGTGGGTAAACGTAAACATTTTTTAACATTCACATTATCAGACAGGAGTAATTCAAGTGCTTCCATCAACAAGTGCTCAATATAGTTTTAAGCATCTGCTTAAAATCCTACTAAAAAAATCCCCACAAGCTCTGGTATTTTGCCAAACGAGGGGAAGATCTTAAGGAGAGTCAGAATAGATCGTCCAGCCACATAAATTATAAATCATTACATTAAGTTCTGTATATTTATGACACAAGCTCTGACTCTTGCAGTTTTGCAGGGAATTTTCCTGAAGGCAAATCACAGTGGACCTGTTCCCTCCTTTGGAGAAACTGGGTTGGCCTTGATAAGGCCAATAACCCTTTCAGTTTGGTGGCAACTCCTACGGTCTTAATTAGAAAGAAAAAGACCTAATTCTGCATTTTCCTTATCAATCCCCAGGCTTTTTTTGTACTGCATTTTTTCTTTTCTGAAATTCTCAGACTTTCACTGAGCTCTGGGCAAGTCAGGAATGCCTGAAGGACCAACAGTGAGGATTTTTGGAGGAAGATGTCACTGCAGGACTGTTCGGCCTGTGTTTCTCTCCCTATGGTTTGGTTGGGTTGGGTTCATTTGGGTTGATTTGGCAGCTCAGGCTGCACTAAGATACTCACGGTGCTTGAAACCCTGGACTGCTACTAAGAGGATTTTTATCCTTTCTTTGGGCACTGACTCAGCAAAGCCACTGCATTGGTGTGACCAGAGGAGCCACACATCCATCCCAACACCATCTCCTGGAGGGATCACCCATGGGAATGGGTTCCTGCACCGACTGCAGGAAGTCCCAATGGTGGTGTGATGCTGCTGTCAGGACAAAATGTTCCTGGGGGCTGAGACATGCCTCCTTTGGCTTTCCAGGCACTGGCACCAGTGGATCAGGCACGTTGCTTTTAATATTCTTAATAGTTCTTTTTCCTTGGCCTCACTTTATTCCCCTCATTTTGAAACTTTTGACAGCCTTTCATCAAATGCTTCTGAGAAACTTACAGAATATCTAAAATGGGCACTAATAATTTAGTACTGTAATTTTATGGGTATTTTAAAGTTCCTGAGTATTACTATTATTTTATGGAAGGATTTTTCCTCCTTTTCCTTGCTCTTTCTTCCTATGTTCTTATGGAATTATAGGTGAAATGTATTTCTTGGCTGCTGTTTCATCTTTTGTTCATACAGTTAAATATTGCACTAGTTAAAGATTGCACGAGGCCTCCACATTAAAATTTTATTGTATTTTTGTATTTATTTTTGGCCCGGATCTGGGGGCCTCTCAGGTCCAGGTCTTGTGTAATTTTATTGGCTTGTGGGTGGAGGAAAGAACAAAAATGAGGTTTGTGGCCAGAATGTTATCTTTGGCCATACGCAGCTATTTGGGGGCCTGATTCTGCTCTGATTCATAAGCAACTAAATCTCCAGCAGCTCCACTGAAAATGGAAAAGCTAAAATGATGTAAACCCGATGTAAATTAGAGGAGAATTACCTCCGTGGTGGGTGCTATGTAAGCGTTGTGCTATTTATGATTTAGCTGGGAGCTGTTGACTGTCCTCTCCGAAGATAAGAGCCACCTATAATTCAGCTGTGAGCATCTTTTTCCCTTTTTGACTAATGTCTGATAGCTAAAAAAGATTAAAACTGGGGTTTTTTATGAGCTCTACTGGCGATGAGTAACAGAGCTGAGACTACAAAGCTCATCGACCTGAGAACCGCAGCTGAGATTTGGGGACCTCTCACTTGAGTGAAAAGCACCTTATTCTACTCTACATCCACGTTTTAAAACCTGTTGAGTTTAAGTATTAAAATCCATGGGTTTCAGCTTTAATAAGTTTGCTTTATAAAAGACTCTTCATGTGATCACTGCGCAGTGAGTGGTTGCCCATCCCAGTGTGTCCAACAGCTCTGCATCGTGAGTCATGGTCATCACATCCTACGCTCCTTCCTGCCTGGTTTGCATCCATCACCACGACCTCTTTCCTCCCTAAAACCTGTCTCCCCCTGTCTTCTTTGCACATTTATTCATGTCAGGTCTTTGGCTTGGAAATGGCTTCTCCTGTGAGCCAAACCTTCTTATTCTACACTTTAAAATCCTTAAGAAATTTGGCTCGCCTTCCAAAGCTAAGCCTCAGCTCCCTTGTTACTCTTCTAAATATAAAACATTTTTATTGCATTAAGCCATGTTGAAAGGAAAAAGGGAAAAAAGGAAAAGGGAAGAAAGCAAATCCCTGCCCCCAATGTGAAGGAAGAGGCCGATATTACAGAGCAATGGATCACATGTCTTTGTTTTGTCTTGGTATCATCTCTCTCACACACGCTCTCTGCTCTCTACCAGTATTCCTCCCTGAGTATCTCCCACACTGAAAAAAACCCAGTTACAGTCAGGAATTGTGAAGGAATTGTTTCCAGAGTTGGAAATGGGAAAACCCGCCATGCTATTGATCACACTGCATCACTTCCTAAAGAGAAATCTCTTTTCTAAGGAGCTCATTTAACACCTTACAGCTACCTCAAACTTAATTTTCTATACAACTTAAACAACTTTGAAATTAGTTATTTATAATTTTCCTGTGTGCATTTCATTCATTATTTCAAATGGAATTTTAATCATTTCAACAAAGAAGGGTCTTAATATTCCCAATAATGGCTCTTGTCACTTTAAATATTAAAATTTGCATTAGGAATTCCCTCGGCTACTTCTGCATTATTTGCATTATAGATTGTGTGCTTGTCTCTGTCTCTCTATACATGTATGTGTATATATGTATACATTTATACACAGATATGAATTTTTAGGAACATTCAGGCAGTTTTAAATTATCCCATCAGCTTTGAAAGCACTATCACAAATGTCAAAACCATTAGTGATAAATAAGGTCCTAACACGCCAAAATTAAAAGCTCCTAATTTTCAACTTTAAATAAATCCTTATTGTATAGCAGAAATAATTCCTCACAAAGTGTTTCCAACATTCAGAGAATGCTTTTAGGACATCCAGCATTAACATAATTTTTTCGACTGCGGTTCTCACAGGACATCTGATGAAGTCTCTACCCTTAATTTTAATTGCATAGGCTGCATTCTTAATTAAAAACTGTACAAATGGATTTTATGCCATGCCAAAAGAAATCTGAGTTCATTAGTTATAAAACCTTTTAAAAATTGATGTAAATATGTGAATTCCTTAAAAGTTTGAACTCAGCGTCCTCATTTATGTTGAGTAGCCTTTTATCTAGAGAATAATGAAGTCAATATAAATTAAGATAGTCTAAGTTTTACTTTTCCCTTTTCCTTCTCTTTTTTCCCTTCTTTTTTTTTTTTTCAGTGAATGAGGGTGTTGGGAGGCAAAGAGTATGGGGGTTATGCCTTTATGTCACAATGCTTTCCCTTGAAGAATCAAATTCATTTAAATCTAAACTGTGAAGAAAATTAGAGTGGGAAATGCACTGACCCTTTTGTACTGGGTTATACAAATATAAGTTCAGATATCTTTTATTAATTCTTCACATTAAAACACAATCACATCTTCTCAAGTCAGTAAACTTAATGGAAACCTGTCAAAGTCTAACTTTGGAGGTAAACTCTGGACATCACTTAAAAAAATACGTGTACCTCATTGATTTCTGTTTTAAAATCTGAGAGTTGTTAATTAAAATGCTTTTCCATAACTTGTCGAGTGTTCAAATAACGAATGGGAAACTCTGAGAGGTTTGTTTAACCTGACAAATTGCTAACCTTTCATTTTGCTGGCTGCTCCTCTGGCTGCACGGGACCTTTTCTCTTCCGCCTCTGGCAGCTGGGAGGGATCGCATCGCCTCTTCCACTGGGTGCCACCAACCTGATCCTGCCTGTGGCTGCACAAAAAAAACCACACGTGGTCTTAAAAACCATGGGAATGAAGGGCTGGGATGGAGCTCAACTTTTCCCGTGCTGTGAGTTAATCTGGAGGGTTTCCCTCTGGTTTTCAGCCTATGAGTTTGCTGCTGGGGAGAGGCATCCAGGGTGTGCCCCACGAGCGACCGCTCCCAGGGGCTTTTTGTGCCTGGGTTTCTGGCAAAGAGAAAGAGCAGTGGAATGAAACAATGGTATTGCCACTCAGCATTCAAACCCAGAGTATTTCCTGCTATCTTGGCAAAAATGCAAATGAAGCAATAAATAAAACAACCTGTACAAGGAACCCCCGTTTTCCTTTCCATCCTCTTTGGTGGTTTGTGCTTTTGAGCATCTCTGTGCCGCTGACTCCCAGCCGAGTGTGGCAAGAGGAGTGTTGAAATACCACATGAAAAGCTGTGTGAGTGCTTTTACAGCATAAGCTGGAGAAGGAAGCACCAGAAGTCTCACAGGAGAGATGTTCTCATGAGTTTCCAACCCAATTTGGCACACTGAAGAAGTTTGATAGACTTGGGACAGAACTCTTATTTTCTTCTGGTTTTCTTTTTTTAAGGAGCATAGTTCAGGCAACAAAACCACTCTGCCTTTTGAAATGTGCCCAGGACTGCATCCTACTGATCATGGAAAAAAATATTCCAATGTAATTCAATATTTTGTGGTAGAAACACACCAGGTTGAACAGAACACTGACTATCTATCAGCTCTATCCTACAAGCTCATCTCCAAATTGAGCTATCTGGTAATCAATTCGATGCAGGAGTAAGCTTTGGGGAGGAGGGTAATTCCTCAGCAAATTCAGGCTAACAGACTTCTCCACATACATAAACTTCTTTTATTAGACTGTTTTACTATTTGAAATTTCTGACACTTTCCTAAAGCTTACCAGGAGAAAAGAGTCAGAAGAAATCACTGGATTTAATATTTTAGGGTAGCAGACGATTGTAAACTTCCTTTAACAAGGTCCAACAGTACTTCTGGTGGAGTCAAGTGTGGATTTAAGAACGCCACGATCCAGTTTGAAACTTTTTTTTTAATTTCTGATTTATTTCTAGCAGAAAGGAGAGCTTGGGGAACATTCAGAGATGTTGAATCAGCGCAAAAGGCCAAGCAACGGCCGTGAACCTCCAGGAAGAACAGAGCCCTGAAAGCACAATCCTATAATATCCCACTTTCCAGAAAATTAAACTAGATCACTCAAAAGGTAGAGGTGATCTCCCACCAGAGCAGGTTGCTCAATTCCCCATCCCTGGAAATGTTCAAGACCAGGTTGGACAGGGCTTGGAGCAACCTGATCTGGTAGAAGGTGTCCCTGCCCCTGACAGAGGGGTGGAACAAAATGATACTATGAGGGAGACATATAAACTGTACCACATAGCAATAATTTTGCATTATCTAAACCAAAATTTAATGGCATTCTGACACTCACCACTTCATCTCCTACAGCACCAGGAATGTCACACACCATCTGGTGAGCAGCTCACCATGTCCGATCTTGGAAAATGCCAGATTCCATATCTTGTATTCCACATCTTTTGAGTTTAACCTTGTTTTACGCTTTGGTGATTGTACAGAATACTGGGAAATTAGAAAAATCTTTAGATTTTGGTGCTTGATAAGTTTTTTTCAGTCTAAGCAAAGAAACATAAACCAGAAAACATGCCCCTGTCAAAGTGTAGTAAAATGCTTCACCCAGAGCACACTTCAGCCTGCATTTATCTCATCTAACTTAAATTAAATTAAGTATCATAAAAGCAGAGATGCTGCATGGTCCCAGAAGAAGAAAATCCACTTTCCTGACACTCAGAGCATTGCTTTCAAAGAATGGCAAAAGGATTCATCTGCAAAATGCAAATGGATTCATAACCTCGATCCATGCACCTATTTCACAGCAGCCAATCCCACTCCTCCTACAGTAACTGTTCTGTGAATGAAGTCACAGTGTTTACTAAGCAGATCTTTGGCCCCTTGTTTTTAGTAGCCCACCAGTTTCTCTGCCAGCTCCATGGTCTACCCAGAAGTAAAGGAAAACATGTGTTCTACAGAAAAATTCACAGAAAAGGACAGAAACAGTCTTGTTTAATTGATAGTTTTACGAGATTGAACTCTGTAAATTTTTTTAAATCTTATCCCTCTAGATCCAGTTTATGTGCACATTTGAACAATGACTTCATATCCTCTCCAAACAGAGATTCTGGGATTCAATCTCGTCATTTGGCCAACACAAATCCCCAAGTGCCAAGAATTTCTGGTTTTTGCTTCATTGTTTGTGTTTTGCTTGTTCTTTTCCAGGATTCCTAGTCAAACCAGTCAGTCAGTGGAATGATTCCAGTTTGCACCAGAAGATGTGTAAATCCCTAAATCACTTTGAAAAACCGAGCAATTTTGTTATCTCTCTCTTTCATGGTGCACGTTCCAACCATAAGACTTCAATCTGTATCTCCTCTAAACGAATGAGCTTAGAGAGATGTTCAAAGACTGAGCTCTGCTTTGTGGGCCATCTTCACCAGCCAACCAGGAGGCAGGCTACAGGAATTTTCAGCCACTTTTCCATTTGTTAACTTTATGTTTGTGCCCTGCTCTGTCTGAATCCCATGACTTCCACATCCATGCAGGGAGTATACGATATTTATCACATTTTGTAGCCAAATATTTTTTCACAACATGATTCTTTTTGTTGATGTCATTAACTGCAGCCACAAAATCATCTCTTTTTTTTTTTCTAGAGACTACTTTTCCAGCTGAACAAGATTCCTGAAACTCTGTGCTGGTTCTGAAGAGATTATATTGTATTATGTGACATACAGTTCACTACAACCAAACCTCCTTTAATTTATTTCCCCCCCCCCGGCTGTGTGGACATACAACTGCAGTGCATCATTATGGAGCTTATGGATGAACCTGTACAAACCTATAAAGTATTTTGGCCACTAAATGGAAAACAATGCTTTTCCTTCTAGCATGTTGTTGGGTCAAGAAGTTGAACTGTTTAAGCTGGTGCAGAGCACTTTGCAGAGGGGTGGGAGGCCAGATCTCTATCAGGGGTTAAAGATCCTTTGAAACACACATGGGAGTTGGTATTTTGATAAGGATTTTGTGATAAAGTCCTGTATATTCCTCTGCCTATGGAGAGTGAAAGGACGGGAAGAGTGCTGGGGATGCACAGGGTCCAAGGGCACTATTGCCATGTTAGCATGGCATTAAATCCAACATAATTAGGATGGGTGATATCTATGATACAACACATCTGGGAGGTAAAATAGCTTGGACAGCATTCAGTTTGGCTCATTTGAACAAGCTGGTCATTCATCATGATGTCTTTTAGCTCAAAAGCTTCAGTTTTCCTCACCAAAACGATTCCAGGCCTGAAAGCGACCAGCAGTCTCTCCATTTGTCTTCTTAAACCCCTGTGTAGTGTTTTGATTTGCTCCTACACATCTATTTTTCTCATATTCTTTTGTTTTCCTACACCTCCCACATTCCCCAGGGAATGGCCTGAAGTTGTGTCAGGGGAGGGTTGGGGTGGATATTAGAAAAATATTCTTCCCCCAGAGGGTGGTTGGGCACTGAACAGGCTCCCCAGGGCAGTGGGCACAGCACCTGACAGAGCTCAAGATAAGTTTGGATGATGCTCTCAGGCACATGGTGTGACTCTTGGGGATGGTCCTGTGCAAGCCTAAGGGCTGGACTCAATGATCCTTGTGGGTCCCTCCCAGCTCAGCATATTCTGTGATCTGTAGCTGAAAGAAAGACAAAAGATCCAACCCAGACAGTGTAATGGATTCATGTTGCCTGAGCAGGGACTGGAGCAAACAGGGAGGATCGTTGGGATGGGAAGGACCATGCACTGACATGGGAACAGCAGTGATGGTGCCAGTGGGATGTAGGGATAGATTTTGGACACCTATTGAATTCCAACCACTGCAGATCCATCAGGTGGCAACAGTTTCTGGTGATCATGACTAACCCCAGCAATACTTGAACCAATAACCCTGAGGTGAACAACTTTGCAGCCTCTCAACATTTTCTCAGCCTGCCTGGTTTGGTATGTTTGTTCCCAGACCTCCACCCCCCTCCTGGCTATAAATAGATCTCTGGTTTTAAGATTTTGCTTATTTTGCACTACATATCTTGTCTGGAATACAATTTATATTTTATCATAACGAGCAACCATCCCATTAAGTCAAACATGTATTTTTCCTTAGGTAATTAACGTACATGCCAAATTTGACAAGAGATATGCGGTGCAGTTACAGGATATATCTTAATGTAATTAACTCTATTGGATTCCAGAAATCACAAGTATAGAATTTCAGCACTTACATGTCTGTAAACTGCGCAGCTTTCTAAAAAAAAAAAAAAAAACAGTTTGTTATTTTCTCCCACTATTACTTTAACCAAAAATTGAAATTCCAGTTTTGGCCACGAGCATTCACAAATATTAATTGACCAATGAAACAACATGTTTCTTACCCTAAAAACAATCCTGCAAAAGTGTAAGAAATTCCTAATTACTGATGCAGTGAGGAGCTATCTCAGAATAAGCAAAATTTCTGTTCTCTGTTTTAGCTTCTTATTTCATAGTTCAAATTGGCACAAGAGCCAAGGCGGCTCAAGAGAGTCAGGAAAGCGCAGCCACGAGAGGATTTTAATTTATTGAGGGCTCTTGCCCTACTGTACAGTCACCGCTGCTATTTGAGTGTAATGGATGAAACAGATGTTTGACACTGCAGCACCTCTTCATAACTTCACTCTTCAAAAACAGTTTTACAAGTGCTCGCTCGCGTTGGTTCCCATTCAGCACAGGAAACTGAGGTCATGGTGAAACATGAGGCCCGGGCAGGAGCTTGAACTCATGTGCACTGCAGCTGGGCCCACGTCTTCTGAGCACGTTAGCAATTCATGGAGCAGCCATAATTCTAAACGTACAGACAAAGAAATCAAAGTGTTGACACCCTCATTGTGACATCTGCAAAGGGGAAAATGTGAGCCCGTCGCTAAAGGCACAGCGGACGGAGGTTTCTTTGTGGTTAATATTGTTCATCGTCGGTGTGATCATTTTTACCCTGAATAATTCCTTCAGGTTTCAGTATCAACACTGAGAAGTTGCTTTCTGGGCTGTAGTTTTCTTAGTACTGCTTAGAAGCAATAACTTAAAAAGCAAGCGACTTTTCTGATATTCTGAGGTTTATTTTTTTCTAAATGATTATTTTAACACGTGCTCGTCTCTCAATATGTCAAAAAATCTTCCCAGGCATAAAATACAGGTAGTTTTGTAGCTTGTTTTAATAAAGATAACATCAGGTTTGTGCAGTTGGATGTACCGATTACCTTCTGTTACCTTCCCTGGGAAAACAATTAAGGCATTTAGTTACTGAGATATGGTACCCAATTTGGAAAGTGATAGCAGGGCACCAGCCTGAGGAAGCTGATCTACTTCAAAATCCCATATCAGAAGTTTTTCTCCTGCTGTAACTTCAGCTCCTTTCCAGTACAAGCTCCCTGACAGCCTCAGGGATTTCTCCAGCACTTTCATGAAAACTAATACCTGCCTGCAGCAAACCTCTGCTCATCTTCCAGCACCAGCACGTGGGCCTTGAACTTTCTGCATCTTTGCTCTCTGTCTTCCATGCACCTTCATATATAATTGTATTTCTGAACTTGCTCTTAATTAAAGTCAGCCCTTTAGTGACTTGGTGGAGCACTCTGGAAGGAAATGTGGTTATACAGTGTAAGCTACACAGCACAAAGTTACTGTTTAAGATGCTAAAATTGTGTCAGCAGTGCTAAAAATGAAGGGGTTTTTACTGTTAGGGTATACGAGAAACTCCAAAATGCTTTTTGGTCAGAGATGTTCTGGTGAGCCTGAACAGGACAGCTGCCTTCCACCCACCCCTCAAGCCTTTCAAACGCAAGGAGTTGGTGGATTCGTCCAGGTAAAATCATATATCTGTTATGTTGCTCTTTAGAAACACCTATAGGAAGATCCACAGGAGAAATACCTTAATTTTCCTTCCTTAGCTGCTCTTGTGGACTGTACAAAATAAAGGCCACTAATTCCTTCAGGCAGCTGTAAAAGTTTCTGATGTTATAACAGAAAGTGGCCTTCACATGGAAACCCCTTAAATTCCCAGAAATGCTTATTATTGTCTTTGTCTGTCTATTTCCACAGTGATAACATGCACTATCAGAAACAAGATATCCTTTATAGTGAGATAGCATAAATATTTGTAGAAGAACACCTTCTCTCCTGACACAGTCATGGCTGCTCTGTACCCAGAGCCATGAGCACAGATGGCAGGAGCTGAGGAAGGAGCCACCCCAGCCCTGGATTCACTTATGGAATTATAGAATCACAGAATATTAAGGGCTGAAAGGGACCTTAAAGACCATCCATTCCCATTTCCTACCATGGGCAGGGACATCTTCCACTAGCCCAGGTTTCTCCAAGCCCCATCCAACCTGGCCTTGGACACTTCCAGGGATGGGGCATCCACAGCTTCTCTGGGCAACCTGTGCCAGGGCCTCCCCACCTTCACAGCCAAGAATTTTTTCCAATCTAAACCTACTCTCTGTCAGTGTGAAGCCATTCCCCCTTATCCTGTCGCTCCAGACCCCCATAAATCACCTCCCTCTGTCTTTCCTGTAGGTGCTGGAAGGCCACAATTGGGTCACCCTGAAGTTTTGTCTGCTCCGGGCTGACCTTACCTCATAGGGGAGGTCGGAAATGACCTCCAAGATCATCAAGTCCAACCCTTGACCAAATACCACCATGGCCACTAAACCATGTTGTGAAGTTTTGGTACTCGGTTGCACCTACAGCTGTTTGACCCTGGTGGTGAAGGAGGGGCAGCCACCCATGGCCTTGGTCAGAGGTTGTGCTGAGGGCTGATTGCATCAGTCTTCACACAAAACAGAGGAAAGAGCCACAGAAGGCTCCCTCTGCCAGTTCGACCTCATCTGGTGGGAGATGTCCCTGGTCATTGCAGGAGGGTTGAGGTGGTTGACCTCTAAAGGTCCCTTCCAACCCAAACCATTCAGTGACCATCTGGTACATCCTCTGCTATGCCTGGTTTCATGCAGTACTCAGAAAAGTCCTGCTTTTCTGACGTGCCTGGAAATGCCTTTGCTGTGTTTTCAGTGCTGGTACAAGCTCTTTTCCCACCGTGTCCCATCACAGTCATGCTGAACCAAACCACCAGAGCAATCCTGTCATCCAGCCAGCCTATGCAAGAGGGGAAAAAGTCACTCCTGTGGTTTATGGCTTTGTTTTCTCAAACTTTAGCAATATTTGTTAGTTTGTTCTGTGTCCCGCTACAGGCCCAGGCTCCAGGACGAGTTGTGTGATGAAGGACAACC
Organism: Pseudotriccus pelzelni; assembly: GCA_035584735.1. Taxonomy (NCBI): domain Eukaryota; kingdom Metazoa; phylum Chordata; class Aves; order Passeriformes; family Tyrannidae; genus Pseudotriccus; species Pseudotriccus pelzelni. Next base: position 35,122,363 of record JAWMRA010000162.1, read on the forward strand.
AGAGGATTTTTCCTCTTTCTCTCTCTTGTCTCTTTGCATTGATAAACCATGCCACTGGCATGAAGACACCACCTTGTGAAAGGTGGAAAGTTTCCTTCATGTCTGGGGGTTTTCCACCGGGCTTATGCCAGTTTACAGCCACAGTGGTAGTTCTTTAGCTTAAAACATCTATTGAATTCTTAATGGCATCCAAAGGACAAATCCTACAAACTCTCACATTTCACACATGGCAGCCTTGCTTCGCTGGAGCTGGAAAACGCATGATAGGAGAAGTTTCACAATTAAAGACAAGCCTACATTGTTTAGTTTGTTGATAGTCTTGCAAAAGCAAACAAAATACTCCTTACCAAGGTTTGCTAGAAGACCACAGTTTTTTTCCTATGGGAAAATAAGGCTGCTCCATGAAACTGTGGGGAAAATTTGAGCTGACAGCCCAAGATTAAGTTCATTTTTGTAATTCTGAGATGGCTTGGCTCAGACCACTTGGTTTGTGGGCTGTGCCTGCAGAAGACGTGACAGTGCCTGGTGTGACGCCAGGTCTGGGTTCCAGGAGTGACCACAGGGTCCATCTTTCCCAGGCACAGGCAGAGCAAACATCACTGCAAGCAGAAATCCCCCAGAAAGGCAGCATTTTATCATATTTCTTAAGCAAACAAACAAACAAACCACCAAAAAACAACAAGCCAAACATGGAGAGGCTGATTAGCCCATTTGGAAGGCTGATCAGGTAAGCCTGTACCCAGCCAAGTGACCACAGGAGTCAGAAGTTGTCCTTTCCCTGAGATTTTAAAGAACATTTTGAAGTACTCATTGACAACAATATCTGAAGGAAAGTTGAGATGACACCTCTTTGAACTCAAAATTTCTGTTGGAGGAGCGAAGGTCCTACGGAAATTGTTACTATAGAGGCTGTAGATGCTGGAGCTGGAGTCACCAGGCTGCCGACCATCTTGTCTCCAGGTGGAGACACCAGGCTGCCAACATCCTTACCCATCTCTGCTCCACAGCAGTGGCCTGAACCGTGGATAGTTTCATGCTTCTTAATCATTTTTGTTAGATACTAGAAATTCTTAGGTTTAGTCATGCCTTCAGACCCTGAACTCTCACTCTTGTGGCTACTTGTGATATTCCACCTTGGTTTAAGCCTTAGCCCAGATGTGAAATCAGACTTCTGTGCTCATTGGAAAAGTGACAAGGTTTACAATCAGCAAGCAGAACAACGTTGGGCTCTAGGTAAAGACTACAAGTGTGAAATCGAGTTTTGCCAGGAAATTGCTGCCTTTTCCTTAGCATTGCAAGCCATGCTCTCAGGTTTATTTGAACACATAAAACATGCTAAAAGTTTAGCAGCACCACTGTGTAAAGAAGAGTTGGATGAAGTATATATTTTTAAATACAGCAAGCAATAAAATGTTGCATAAATTCCCAGGAATATAATTTTGGGGCAAGCACAATAGAATGCTTAAATGTATCTATTCCCAGGTCTGCTGTTTTTATTCCTCTTTTTTTTTTTTTCTTTTTTTTTTCTCCTGGATTAGTTTCCTCACCCAGCTGATGGTTGGCATTAGAGGAGCTCTGAGGAAGGGGGTACATCCATAGATATTTCCAATATCAGAGCAGTGGGAGAAGGGATGTGAGGTGCTTGCAACCACTGGTGCAGTTGCATCCAGCTGTGGGAGACAGCTCAGAGCTCCTGTGCATGGGGAGGATGGTTTCTTGCGAAAAGGACCACGGAAGATAAAGAAAAATATAAAGCAAATTGGGGAGAAAAAAAGCCAAAGAAGATTCTTTCTCAATTTCCTCCAAAATTTCTTTCCTTTTCATTTAACTCGGTTAAAAAATGTCCCTGTGGTCTTGATCAGGAAATCAATCTCTCTGCTTTAGGTTCTAAATGGAGTTTTAAGTAGCTAGTCCTGACTCAAAACTCCGTGAGAAACCCAAATTCTCATTAAGACAGTTGGGATGTTGTTCAGAGCCCTTCCTGCAGGTCCAAGAGAAAAGGCTGAGTCAGAGTCGCCTCTTTCCAGACCAGCCTTTTGGGTTTAAGGTGATACTGCCTGAAGCTCTTCCCTGTACAAACCTTTCTGCAGTTTGGTTTCTTAATGGATAAAACACCCAAGTTTAGGATCATGCCCTTCATTGAGGAGCTTCATCGTTCTGCAGGATCCCAGTAGGATAAATATACACTTACTAATTTAAACTGAAAGAGGGGAAATTTAGGATAGATATATGGAAGGAATTCTCCCCTGAGAGGGTGGGGAGGCCCTGGCACAGGCTGTCCATTTTGAAGCACCAGCTAAATATATTTATAAAAGTTGCTAAAACTAATCCAATTTAGCTGTATTTATATATATATATATTTATATATATTTGTATATAGATATGTCTGTATTTAAAAATTAGTAATCAACAGATACTACTGAGCAATAAATCTTCTACATTGTATTTGACTTATCAGCCAAGAGACTGCAGCACAAAAAATATAAGAGATGTTCAAACTGCAACTCTTTGGCACTAAGCAAGAAGCTTTTGGCATCCTGAGCACAGCTTGCAGTGCAGTTTGCTGAATTTGCCCACCTCGTAGAATTTTTGGCAGATTTTACCTGCATGTTCACCTCCCGTGAATTTCCATGGGCTGGAAGACTGCCCTTTCAAAAGAGAGAAATCTCAACATCTCTAATGAAGGGCTAATTCCCAGCCCCACAGCACCTTCAAATGATATTTGGCAGAGATCTTCCTTTCTGGGATTAGAATTGCTGGAGTTTTCTCTCAGTGCAGCACAACGCTGGCAATAGGCAAGGGCTGCAGCTCCCTGTAATCCCTTTTCCTTTTCTGAGTGCAGATAATTTTGGGCTCCCCAGAATGTTGTCCTGCCCACGAGCAAAAAGCCCTGAGGTAAAGCTGCCTCCCCACCTCCCCCAGCCAGCTTCTCCATGCCTGCAGATATCAAAGAGAGTCAACAAATCATCATTCAAGGCACAGAGAGGGGAAAAAAGTACATTCCCTGTGCTGGCCTGGCTTGCAGATTAAAAGTAATCTGGTAATGAGGACCCGCCAGATGATAATTAATAAGTGGAGTTTTCTCTATCTGATTTCTACCTGTCACGTAAGAAGAAATTTCCCACGGCAGGAAAGTTTGTTCTCCATGGAGTGTTGCCTTTTTTAAGAGCAATGTGCGATGGAATCTGGAGTCCTTCATGTGAGCAGTGAGGATGGACTTTCAACTCTTCTCCTGCACTATCCCAGAAAACCAAGCCAGGGTGCTTAACCCGCAGCAAACGTCACACCAAGGAAATAGGTGGAGTTAGACCTCAAAGGACACTGAGAATCTGTGTTCTCTACAATTCAATAATAGGTGGCATTTTTTTTTTAAAAGGAAAATAGCATGAAACAACTCAGGTCAACACCTTTCTGTATAGGAGAAAAATTCTTTGGGGCAAAATTTGCTGTTAACCATTGTGCAGATGGAAATACATATCTATATCAACAGGATCCATACAAATTGAAAATAATTTGAGAAGACTCTCTTTCTAGTACTTCACACTGAAGTAATTTTCACATTTTCTAGTAAATCACACTGAATTCAAGTTCTGAATCTTGTGAGACCCTTTCCTGAGTTCCTATGAAAAAACTTTCTGTAAATACATAGAAATAAAATCATTAAAATATTAATGTAACCTATACAATGAAACAGAAGACCTGCTGGAGACTGGATAAAAACTGAATCATATAAAACCCCCTTTCTTAAAACAAACTCCTGGAGATTTTAATTATTTCCCCTTAAAAATGCCAGTACAATCTTTTGGTTTGGTTCAGATAAATCTAGAGCAATTCCATGTAATGAAAGGAAAGAATGAATATAAACATGTTTCATTACGACTTCAGGATTCCTGACTTCTGTTTAGGGAGACTGTTTTTCCTTCTGGAACAGGTCTGCAGTGTTAAAGACCTCACTACAAAATAGAACAAGCATGGTTACCCTGGAAAATTCACTTAATTGAAGAGACACCAAACTTGTGTCTATGTATTTAATGTACAACCAAATAGATTATCCAGGTGAAAAAGAGGAAAAGGAAAATAACAGAGCTCCTGCCATATACGAGAGTTGAGACAGTCCTTTGACAACACTGATTTTTTGTGAGAAACGGTATTTTCAAGACTTTCTGTTGCTGGAGGTGCTGGGAGCTCCCGCATTCAGAAAATGCTGCTGCACCAAAGTGCTGTGTATTTTAACATAAACCCCTATAATGTATAATAAATGTAGTGATTCATACATGTTTAACACATGTAGCCCCTTCCAATAATGGATGTTTCCCATGTAACAAGATTCTGGGTGCAGATATGTATTAACTACCAATTAATTCCCCGTGATTAGGACCCCCTTCCCCTGCAGTGGTTCCTGACCTGCTCTCCACCCAACGCAAAGTCTGGAATAGCATCTACAGCCTGGTGGCCACAAAAAGCTGAGGATTTTCTCTGAGTGACTCTGAAGCTGCATGGATGGACAATGGCCTCAGTAGCAGTGAGAAGAAGCCCTTCCCTGGAGGTGTTCAAGGCCAGGTTGGACATGGTTTTGAGCATGGTTTGGGATAGTGGAAGGTGTCTCTGCCCATGGCAGGGGGTGGAATGAGATGATTTTAAGGTCCCTTCCAACCCCAAACAGTCTGTGGTTCTATAAAGATCCAACTTCCTGCAAAGGATCAACTGGAAGGATCCAACCAATGGTTCAAATGCAAATATTCCTGTTTATTTTCCATGGCTTTATTCCACCTTAGGTTCCATGGCTGTGGCATGTTTTATCTGTATCTGAATAAACTCAGGTTCTCTCCTTACACTCTGTTTTGTTTGGATATAACCCATTCTCCAATTTTTATGATAAAATGAGAACATAATTCACATATTAGCATTTCAAAACCTGTACAGCTGCAGAATGAGTAAACAGTGCAGTGAGTAATCGTTATTAATCTGCACTGGAGAAAGAGTGAGAGAGTGTGGAATAAAAAGGCACATGATTCTGTGGTGTGCTAAACCAGAAAAATATGTTTTGCCCTTCTTAAAACATCTCAAATTCTTTTTTTATCTGTGTTTTAGAGGTGACAGAGAAAAATCTATCTTTTAGCTGAACTAATCTCCAATGAATTAATATCCTTTCTCATATGAAAGTGTTTGGGGAAACTTGAAATTGCAGCATAACCTATTGATTACATTATTTGAATTAAGTTTTCGAAGTTCTGCAGCTGTTTGCTGTCAAGATTTAAACCTACTGTCTATTTTCAGCTGTGCACTTAATACACATTTCACCTGGTGACTCAATAACATTTTAATATAAAAGTACATGATCAGGGAACATATGTTCAGTGTTCATAAGAGGCTTAATAGCGACAGAAGGGGTAACAATTAACAGTTCTGTTTTTTCTGGGTATACAGGGCCTGGGTTTAAAGTTTTTCCTGGGCTGCTTCCAAAAAATCTTTGTTCCTAGTGCCTTGACCTTTGAGGAGTTTGGAATCAATGAGCCACGTTGCCTTCCATAAGGGTGTCAAGTGCAGAATAAAAAACTGCGTCACATCATTTTTCACCGCGGCCAGATGAGGTCTGAGTGAAGGAACAAGGAACAGGAAAGCAAGAACATCTGAAAAATTGACTCTGCAAGCTGGAATGTGATTCTGCAATAAGGGGCAACTCTCCTTTTCTTTTTCTTTTTTTTTTTCCCTCTCTTTTTTTTGCCAGAGTAGGCAGGTTGTAGACAGATCTGGGTCTCAGCCTCCCACCCCTGGGGCCCCCGTGTCAAGGCGCAGTGATAGAGCGCCGTTCATTTATGCAACATCTGTAACGCATAGAGCAACGTATTAATAGCTCAATATGCCAATCTGCCACTGTGCATTTTGACCTGGAGAGGACCAGAAGCATGGAAGGTCTGTAAGGCAGATGTGGGAACAGCAGCAAGGGTGGAAATTAAAGGCAGACACCGAGTTTTGCACGGCATCGTGGAGCGGTAGCTCTTCTGGAAGAGGCTAATGCTTCCAGCTCAGTTAGGAGGTTAATAGAGCTAATCTTCTGTATCACTATTATTTATAACATGTTGTTGGACTTAATGTTTATGAAGCTCAAGCTGGATAGTGCACATCCAATTATGTTTTCTTACAGCCATGGAGGGTTTTATGAAAAGGAATATTGAGTGAATGCTTTATTGCTGAAAAATATTGTATTGGTTAGGAGGGAAGTTAATCCAATAGGAGGTAAAAACAGTAACAAAGGCTACAGCAAATACGAGATGCTTTAAATTCATTGCATGACATTCTCACCCTAATTATTAGCCCACACTGGGAATAAAAACAGCACCCTCATCTTCACGTTATTATTTTTTTTTCCCTTTCCTCATTTTTATTGCACATTTACATAAGACTTGTATGCCTCGTACTTCTTCCAGGCTGGCTTATAAGGTTTCTTTTAACCCTTTGCTTCTCTTTCACACAGCCATGTAGGAAGACTAATTTACACCCACGGAGGTGGTGGAAGGCAGGTGACAATGGTGCAGGTGGCTGGGGCAGAGGTGGCCAAGCTATGATGGGCTTGAGGTGGCTGCAGCTTGAGTGAGAGAGAGCCCAGTGATCTGGGTGGTCATCCAGCCTCAGCTCACAGAGCCCCTTGGGTCTGGGAAGCTGGAATGGAAAATCTTGGAGGCAAAAAAAAAAAAAAATTTGTAAGATTTCCAATATTTCCTGCTTCTAATTGGATGGGAAATACTGCAAAGAGCAAATCTTTTTCACGGTGTGCAAGAACCAAGCCCACACCTGGCAGCAGAAATGTCCAGTGGATGGTTGGGCAAGGCAAAAAAAAAAACAACAAACTCTTTGAAAAATGCCCTGGCTCTCATGAAAGACCATTGTTTTTGCAGTTAGGGAGAGCAAAAAGAATGAAGTGGGGTTTTGTGGTTTGTACTTTATGCTTAATATAAGGAGGGTTAAAGAAAGTATGACTGAAGGAAAAAGAGGGAAGGAAGGAAGATTAGTCAGTTAATAAAGGAGATTTATGTTAGTGACGGTGGGTAGGCAAATTGCACTGCTAAATGGGGTATGGACTTCTTTTATGTGGACAAGAGAATTTATCAATTTTCTTTAACTGAAACTGCACCATAATCGTGTCATCGAGGCCTTGGCTGGAAGGGACACTATTGTCATGGAGAAAAAGGTCTGGGGTCACCCCTCCTGGCTGGTGGTCCCTGGGGCAGAAATTCGGGCAGGTTGGGAATGGTGCAGTCTCCTGTATATGTTTCCAAAGAGCATTTTTGCTGTGCAAGGAGGATTTTATGCTGCAGTTTTGATCAAGGCTTGGGATCTTTTTCAGTCTGTATCACAAGTCAAAGGTGCACATGGGCTGTTCTGGAATTCCGTTTTTCCATGAGAAGCTTAGGAGGGACTTTGAGGGCTGAGCAAGGCCAGCTGAGGTGGAATCTCAGAAGCCTGAGATCTTGGTCGATGATGAAAGTTCTCTTTTCTGTCATCTTTGTCAGACTGGGCAGAGAGATGGGGGCCACATGAAGCATGGGCAGATAGCTGGTGCCTGCCCCGTGTCCAGCTGGCTTCCAGGAGCATTTCTTCCCAACATCTGTGAGAAGACATCTGTGTAGCCAGTGGCTGATGAATTCCCTTGGAAGTGCTCCTGATTTGAGCTTGTGCTGTGTATGTTCCTGGTTAAAAGGGAATTTCTGAAAACACATGGGTTGTCCCGAAGTTCTGTGTGCCGTTATTGGAGTTGGTGTTTCCAGCAGGAATTCAGCTCCTCGTGTTACAGACGATGAGACCTGATGAACTGCTATGAATGTGTTATCTGCATGAAGCTGCAGATCCTTCTGCTCCAGAGGAGGATTTACTGGAGCAAATCCAATCTAGGACAGGAGCTACAGTCGGAGCATTTTTCTCCACAGGTTGTGTCACCATGGCTTCACTTCCCTCTAAGACCTGACACAGGTGTAGGTCCAGGACCAGAGTCTCAAAGAAGAACAGAAATAAATAATACTCTGTGGCTGGTATTTCATTTATCATTCATGCACTTGAATTTATACTCATCTAAATCCTATACATATGTCCTTAAATGCCTGCAGAAATCTCAGATTTCTCCTCTTTCATTTTGGATCCCATATGAAACCTGTTTTCTATTAAAAAGTAAAAAAAGGTTATTCAGGAAAAGTGCATTCTTTCTCTATCCCTGAGCCATTTGGCACTTTAGAAAATCATCAGAGAAGTGTGTGTTTTGCAAAATCAAAAATATCTCCCTCTCAAAACCCAACATCTTCTCCAGTGGCTTCTGAGAAAGCAGCATAGGAGAATACAAGGGCAACAGGAATGAGTGGCTGAGGGATCAGAAGAACCTCAGGTGCTGTAGGAGGTGAAGGTGGGGCCAGAAGAACCAGGGAAAGGAATTTGGGATGGCCAAACACCACATTTTCTTGTTGAATCCTGTAAACACAGAGAATTTGGCTAAGGACAACCATCAGGAAATAGGAATATTATGCATAATTTTGAGAGAAAATTCCATATTGACTCTCAGATAAGGATGTGTTTAGGGTTCAAAAGGGTAGGAAGTTGGCTGACTCATTTTGTGGCTTGAATTTGGGACATTTAGTTGACTTTACTGAAAGATTTTCTTTACTCTCACACAAAATGGCAAGATGTGTGTTTACATTTTGTTGCTGTGAAAATATTTACTTTGGAGTGGATGTATTTGAAATTATCAAATCTAAGATGAACATTTTGGGTAGGGTCTGGAACAACTAAGTGAATTTAATAATTCATCTTTTTGGACCTAGATAGCTGAAATGTCACAAAAATCAGCTGAATTTGGGTCATTATTTGTAGGATATAAGACTTGATTTGTCTCAGACTGATGGAACTGGTTGTCCAGAGAAGCTGTGGTTGCCCCATCCCTGGAAATGTCCAAGGCCAGGTTGGACGGGGCTTAGAGCAACCTGGGCTAGTGGAAGGTGTCCCTGCCCATGGCAGGGGGTGGGAATGAGATGATCTTTAAGTCCCCTTCCAACCCAAAACTGAATTTTAACCTGGTATTGGAATGAGTTTGAAAAGTGTATTTCATTTAGTGATAACTGTGGAAGATCTGAAGGAGAGGATTAGAAAAAGAGGTTAGGGAAAACAAAAAGTCTCAGAGACATATTTCTCTTGTTATACTCACAGAGATTGAGAATCAAAGAAAAACAATACAGTTTGGATCATCAAACTCTTGCTTTGGGCATTTTATCTCACCTGACAGAGTTTGGGTCTGTTGATAAGGATAGATAAGACTTTGTAAAATGAACAGTTAAAGATCCAGTTTTATCCCCGGGTATTCCCAGGTGTTGAAAGATAATCCGGATACACTACTGAGAAAACTGGCCAAGGAATAGCCTTAAACTACATGTTTAGTTGGAGGACAAATGTATTTGAAATTATTAAGTGGGAGATTAGGGTTATTTAGAGCTACCCCTTATTCCTGCTTGTCACATCATTCAGAAAAATGAGGCCTTATTGTCACAGAACTCAAACTTCACTCTGATTGTGAACTATCTCCATTTTGAGATGCTTGGTAAAACTAACACTGCAGGGAAATGTTGTTGCACTTTAGGATTATCCAAAGGTCAAATATTCAGAATAATCTAATATGAAAACACAGTGTTCCATTTAATGGAATAGCATTTAATAGGAGAGGAAGAATATCCTAACCTGGAAGACTCCGTCATGAAAAAAAAAAAAGTTAAAAAAATCAAGGAGAAAGCCAAAACCTCAGCACTCTGTGAAGGCAGCACATCAGGACAAAAGGTACCAGGCATTCAGGAGGTCCAATGGGCTCCATTCAATCTTTCCTGCTCTCTGGAATAAGTCTCCGCTTGTCCAGGAGTGAGCACAACATGCAGCACCTTATTTGTTATTCTGACTCCTCCTAAATCAGACTCGCTTTTGTGAATTTTGGTTCTTTACATGTGGACCCTCCTTGTCTGAAATCTGGTAATGCAGCAAAACAAAAGAGGATTCAGAATGATTTTTTTGCTTTGTCAGCAGATCCATCACATTCCAGACGCTGCTCCACCTCCCAGCAGCCAGGCCATGGAGAACACGATCCATTAACGACTAGCAATGCCCTCTGTGTTGGCTGTAAGCAATGTGATCTCATATCCAGGACTTCCAAGAGCAGGGTAAAACACTCAGATGTTCCAGAATAACACACTGAATCTGAACTGATAAATTCTGAAATTCGAGCTATGAGACACGTGGGCCAGTTTGGAAAGTCAGTGTCAACTTGAGATCCTGCTCACAGGGTAAATGAGCTCTATTCAAATCTACATAAAATGTTTGTGAAATTCAGTTGTCTGAAAAGTTCTAAGGAAAGGCATTTGAGTTTACTGAAGTTTTATTAATTTTTCTATTTTATATCAGGAAATTATGAAAGGACATGAGTGCAGAATGCGGAGTGACATCTGCCATCCCCCCACAGAACCTCATATTACTAAACATACGAACCATAACCACATTATCCAGCCATATAACTAAATAGATGAAGTCTTTAAAAGTATTGTATTGATTTTCTCTGTTTTTAATAAGAATTATAAGCAGAGCTGGAAAATATCTCCACTTTCTCTTCTCCATACCGTTTGCTCATGGGCTGTAAATGCATTGTGAAGGGGTGGCAAATTTCTCCATCTTCTCCATCCTCCCATTCCCAAATCCCTCTCTGTGTTGTAATGAGCACAGAATCACAGAATATACTGAGTTGGAAGGGACCCACAGGACTCATCAAGTCCAACCTTCAGCCCTGCACAGGACCACCCCCAAGAGTCACATCACATGCCCCAGAGCATCATCCAAACAGTCCTGGAGCTCTGGCAGCCTCGGGGCTGTGCCCACTGCCCTGGGGACCCTGTTCAACCAGTTCTTCTCTGGGGGAAGAACCTTTTTCTAATGTCAACCTAAACCTGCCGTGACACAACTCCAGGCCATTCCCTGGGTCCTGTCCCTGGTCCCCACAGAGCAGAGATCAGTGCCTGCCCCTCCTCTGCCCCTCCCCAGGAGGCTGTAACTGCCATGAGGGCACAGCAGGCAGTGTTTGGGCAGGTCCTTGGGGGATCAGAGCCCGTGGGGTGAGCGGGCAGCAGGGTCCAGGAATCCCGGCCTCCCACCACATTCCTCCACCATACCAGAGCTGACTGGGCAAGGGGTCTGTGCTGGGGTTACACTGGGCCACTCTCCGTGCTGCAAATAGGAACCTCCAGCAATGCTAAACAAATCAGGCTGCCAAAGGATTTTTTTCCTTTTTTTTTTTTTTTTTTTTTTTTTTCCTAACTTTGCCAAAAAAATATTAAGGTAAATGTAGCATGACGAGCCAATTTAAGCCAATTTCAAAGTTATTTGAGTAATTGGTTATTAAGATAACACTCTCAAATTTCAATTCAGCAATTATCCTCTTAAAGATACAGAATGTAAGTATAGGGGGAAGAGTGTATGCATTAAAGCTACAGAGGCCTCTTTTTAAAACCTAAATTGTGTAGGTATTTGACAAAAACATGGAGCTCCTAATCTCATTGAACTGAGACTTATCTTCTAACATGTGCAACTCTTCTATGTTGAAAGCAAGTGTTTCTAAATTTTGGAAAAGGAGTTGACTATTATTAGTGCTCATAAAGATTAAGAGACTAAGTGAAGACCCTCCTTTTAATATATGTAAGCTCCTTACCCATAACTTAAGAACCACAAGGGGACAGAACATTGTCTTCCTACAAGGCTGCACTGCAGACTGATGCAGAGTGTGATGATGGAAATAATGGCTTTGGCAGATGTACTTGGTTTGGAGCCAATTTCTCCATCCTAATGAATGGTGGAATTACCACAGAAAAGCTTTACAGTTAAAAAAAAAAAAAAATGGGAAGAGAGAGAAAAAAAGAAAAAAAGAAAGAAAAAATGTGCAGCTTATTCCCAGTTAATCAACCCTGTAGGATGGATGGCCATGACCAATTATTATTCCCAGATACTACTGGTTAATCAAAAAGCACACAGTTAAAAGGCCTTGAGTTTGCTATTTGGCTGCTGAAAGCAAGAGTGTAGAATCTGCAAATGTTCACCAGAAGATTAAGGTTATGCAAATGCTGGGAAGTTTCCTCTGCTTGCAGAGTTGCCTTTCAGGAAGGTGAAGTGGGTTTGTTATTCTCTGAGTGGCACTGGAAGGGGTTTAGGGAAGTGTTGTTGACAGCGGGAGGCCGGGAGTGTTGATGCCAGCTCCGGTTTATGGTGTCCTCAGCTACTGCTCAGGGCAAACGTTCTCTGCGAGGAGTGTTATCCCAGAGCACAGATATTCCACACACCCCTCTGCTGCACCAACAGTCCTCAGCTCTCCCCTTGCATTGTAGTTGTGCCTGAGAAACAAGGGGAGTGACGATGCACAACCGGTGTCTGCAGCTTTTTTTGCCTCCTCTCCAGAGCCAAAGAGTAGGAGAAATCAAAGGGAAAGCAAAGAGAGTGAATCCTGACAGAGCAGAGGTCGGGGGTTTGTTCACCATTTGGCTCAGACCAGCAAAACGCAAAGGACAGGACAAAATAGGACAGGAAATATGAAGCTAGGTCTGATTTACTCCTGATGAAAGTTAACTCTCTTCCACTGGAATTTTCTGTGGAGCTAAGCCAGCTCCCTGCAGCTGAGAATCCGTCCCTTTTGTGTTCAGATCAGTTATAATAATTACAGATATATTAAGACAGCAGAGAGTGCAGTGTAATCAGGACTGGGAAAAATACTTCAGAGTTATTTTAGCTTTAGTCCTTACGTTTATTTTTTGTGACTGAGATTGTTTAAATAATACATCCCCAGGGAGCAGAGTAAAAATATAGATTCTAATTTGAATATAGATAAACACTGGATTATATATCACAAAATATGCTGGTGTAGCAGAAGCAGTACATGCTACATGTTAACACCAAGTCTTACATAACCACAGCACCCAGCCAACTTACTTTTATCGTGCTAATGTATTTTTTACCCCTAAACATTAATATTTTTATATCTATATATATGTGCTGCTACAATGCCATATTCCCAGGTTTTACAGTTTTGCTGCATTTTTCTGGCACAGGTTACAATGGGGGAAAAATGCCGACTGGAACATGTCGAAAAACAAGATCATAAGGTTTCACTCAAGTTGCTTAAATTATTATGTAGGAGGTATATTATCGACCTTTTAATAAAAACCTTTACAGTCTCCATGGAAACATTTTTACATTGACATATAAAAACATAAATGGAAAAAAAAATGTTGTAAAAAAATGAATCTGGTCTCCTGTTCATAAATTAGAGGCTGCCCTCACTGTGTGGTGCCTCGTCTTCCCTCCGTTATGCAAATGCAAGTGCTCAATGATGATTCATTAGCTGAGCATCTTGCTGTAACCTGTGTAGTAAGCTGAGGTATTCAAGGGATTTAATCCTAAAATAGCATTTAGTGTCTCTGCAAGGCAGTTTCCCACCTACTTTTAAACCAGGACGGCACATTAGTGCCTTTGGACTCAGGTTGAATGTGCAGAGGGTGGAACAACACTCGGAAGTAGCGACTCATAACATTCAAAGCTCACAAGAAAGTGCCTGCCTGGTTTTCTTTGAGCTTAAATTAAGAGACTCTCATCCTGACTGGGCTGAATTTCCAGGAGTTTGCAGCCTTTACAGCAGAGGAAAATCCTACTGCACCCTCAGCCTCCTGTGCTGGAGCCCCAGAAAGTTTGGGAAGGGTCGAGGGATCTCAAACACATCGTTTGAGATAAGGATCAGCCTCTCTTGATTTGAATTCCAGAGCTCTCAGCTGTGGTCTGCTGACATCTCGTCAGCATCCCTGACATTTACCAGCTATATCCCGTTTATATCATTCTCAACTCCAGAGGCCAGATGACAAGATGCAAAGACATTAGAATTCTAATACAAAGACACAACTTTGTGCTGTTAAAATGTGCAATACAAAGAGCACAGAGATTATTTTCCAAGAGGCACGAGTGCCTCCTCAGCTTAAGCACAGTGCTAAATGTGCTTTTATTTACAGATAATTCTCTGGCATGTTTCTCTTTTAATCTCAATTTCCCCTTTAATGAGTACAGGATTGTGCCAACCATTTGCAGGAGCATTCTTTACATGAGTACACACAAAGTGGTTTTTCAAGGAGCTGAAGAAACAAAACTGTCAATGTTTACTGAAATAAAAAGCAGTTCCTAAAGAAGCTCTCTTCAAATATGAGCTAATGATGCATTGATCTGTCTCATATAATAAAATAAAGAACAAAAATATTCTCAGAGTGAATCATGTAGCTTTCTATCAATTTGCAAGTTATGGAAACCAAAAGCCTGATTAGCACATAGATTTTAAAAAGTTGAAGGAAGAATCTTTATAGGCAGGTAAATGTCATTTTCTGAATGCAATAAATAACATGAATGAATCATCCAGGTTTAAGTTCTTTACAAAGCCCAGTGAAATTATTGAATGCCTTTGCACATTCTTCAGGAGCATCAGAAATTAAATATATATTAACTTTTTAATATAATTATCAAACCAAACAGCTGTCCTCCCATACACAACATAAGTAGGATATTTATATATATATGCATACACCACATGTATAAACACACACTCATTATCCAAACACATTGTTAATAGCTTTTTTTTTGCAGTTCCTACCTAATACAGCTGATATGATGATTTTCAGAGTGATTTCTTGCTGAATCAACCTTGAAGGGAACATCCTAGATTTTCATACCTGGCTAGCTTTTCCACTGCCTCCAGCTTTGTGTTAATAACTAACATTGGCAAAGGAAACTGATTTTCACAAAGTGCTCAACACTAGTTCTCTAAGTACCAGGATCTCCCAAAAGTATCTCAAATTCATCTTGACTAAGTTCACAAGAGGAAATAGATAAAGGGAGTAAGTCACACTAAAGTGATGGTTGAAAGGAACGCAGGAAAGTGTGGAAAATGTGGAGAGTTCATATGCACACACACACTCACGGAGGAGCAGCACAGATCTCCCTCCCTGCCAGCATTCCAGGGTGGATGGAGCTCTGAGCAACCTGATCTAGTGGAAGGTGTCCCTGCCCAGGTCAGGGGCTGGAACTGGATGATCCTTATGGCCCCTTCCAACCCAAACCACTCTATAATTCTATGTCACAGGGCGAACCCAGTTCTTGCTTCAGGCTCTGACATCCAGCCATCACTACAGAGCAGCACTTGAGAGCTCCAGTAAAATCTCTCACATAAAATGCTTCAATTTCTTCAGTCTTTTTTGTAGTTACTATCAGGTAGAGAGATGCTCCCACGTGTTTGGAAAAAACATGGGAATACACTGACTCTTTAATTCAGGAATGTGTACCATTTCCACAGTCTTCAATAAACACCGTTAAATCTCATAAGGACATTTTTGCACATGTAGGTGTAGACCCCTTAATTCACTCAAAAGACCAAACTATCATATTGTGAGACTCTTATATGGCAAAACACCTCAAATCCTTAAAAGTATGTTTTAAAAGAAGAGCACAAGTATTCCAGCTGTTTAAATCAGCTGCATTTTTCAGTCGTCCCCTTATCTAAGTTTTACCCTTTTACATGTGTTGTCTGCTAAAAACTAACTATAATATGGCTCAACTTTTCATCTGGGAAATGATTAAAGCTCAGTCTTGCTTTTCCCACTCACAGGGGATGACAGCCTTGTTCCTCTCCCCGCAGAGTTTGATGTCTCAGGTAGTGATGGGTGATCACCCAACGTGGCAAGTCCTGCTGCTGTTACAACTATCATATTTCTCCCAGTGCATTTCACCTTTTGCTTTGCTCTCCCATGCCTCGCAGCAAAGTGGAAAATATTCTTCCTGCAAAACTGTCCAAGAAGACAGAGGCCACAGCAGAGGGCTGAGCTGGCAGCATACAGAAATCTAGTTTGTCTTTTCAGCAGGGACGAAGTTGAGGTCCCAGGTCACTCCGTGGGGACCCCACTTTGTGGTCACTCAAGCTGATGGTCCCCCCCCCAGCAGCCCTTCAGGAGCCACATCTCACCTCCCTTGTTCTTCAGCCCCCTTGTTCCCAACACGGACTGTACCTTGTATCCGCAAATTGGCCCCTCGCTATGATCTTAATAGGTGGCTGTGGGGCCAACAGAAATGTGCCAATGTTTTTGGCAATTCTTCCTGCAGTGTTTGTGCAAATCTCTGCAGGTCATTAACCTGAACATGGAAGTGCCTCTGCGTGGTCTCCAAGGCTCAGCCATTGTCAGTCCAGGCATCCAGTGCCAGCCCTGCAGCAGTTAAATGGAGAAACCTTTTGCCCATCCTCCAGAAGGCAGTGCAAACATTGCATCGTGACTGCAACAAAGAGAAAAGGATGGATAATACAAAAGAGGGAAAAAAAAAGGAAATTACCAAGGAAAATCACTGTAAACTTCCAACTTCCACAGCAGATGGAATGGTTTGAGTTGGAAGAGACATCAAAGCCCATTGACTCCTACCCTCTGCCAGTGTAGGGACACCTTCCACTCCACTAGATCAAGTTGCTCCAAGCCCCATCCAACCTAGCCTTGGACACTTCCAGGGATGGGACAGCCACAGCTTCTCTGGGCAATCTGTGCCAGGGTCTCACCACCCTCACAGCCAAGAATTCCTTCCCAATATCCCATCTAACCCTGCCCTCTGGCAGTGGGAAGCCATTCCCCCTTGTCCTGTCAGTCCATGCCCTTGTCCAAAGTCCCTCTCCAGCTCCCCTGGAGAGCCTCTGTAGGCCCTGGAAGGGGCTCTAAGGTCTCCCTGGAACCTTCTCTTCTCCAGGTGAACACTCCCAGCTCTCCCAGACTGACTCCAGAGGCCTCTTCTGGACTTGCTCTTTATGTCCATGACCTTCTTATTTTGGGGACCCCAGAGCTGTAAGTCTGAATATCAGGTAAGTGCCTACCAAGCCTCCAGAGCTGAGACTCCCACCCACCTCATACCCTGCTCCTGCCTTACCAGGGGCTCATCACCTTCTCCTTCCACAGACACAATGGTGATGTCACAGAAAATCTACTTCCTACCCTGCCAGTCTTACCTGGAGGTGGTTCCAGAGCTGGGAAGGAACACCATGAAGGAGGTCAAAAGGTCAAACATCCAGGTTTTTTTCTTATAACAGCCTGCACTTTTCCTCCTCACACTGTGCCTTCAGACATAAGGATGCATCCATTAGAGTATTTATGTTTAAATACTAGTAATCTATTAATTTCTCCCATAAACTGAACATCCATCTAGCAAAGATTTGTTCTTCTTTTTGATGTCCCCAAGAAACATAATGTGTCTTAGGGGATGAGTCCCTTGATACTTTTCTGTGTGTATATTTTAAATAGATGGAATAATTATAGGAAAAAAACTAAAACTCATACACACATGTGCAGCATTAAAAAAATGTTCGATTAAGTTTGTGATGTGTTTATCCAGTTAAATTTTTACAAATTCTTTTTTTTTTAAATAGTCCAAGAGATTTTTGGATTCCCTGATAACAACTGAGTGTAAACTTCAATTCATTTGAGGTGTTCTGTGAATGGTTGAGGTTGTAAAGTCATGTCTCTGTAACTGCGTGTCTGAACCAAATATAAAACAAGGCAAGTGAAGGGAAAATAAAAAATGGCAGCAGTAAAAGTTCATATTCATGCTCAAGAGATAATCTGATCACCACCAGCATCTCAACCTTCTCTGATCAAAAATGCAAGAAATTTTAATTTGTTGTATTGTAGGACGCTGGTGGGCACGTGCAAGCCTTAACATGATCTCAATTCTCTGTTTAACTGTTACTTACAGGTCATTCAAACTTTATTTTGCACCTTCTTCTGACACCGAATCTGATGATATAAACCTTGGAGGTATTATTAAACACACACAAGTCAGTTCCAAAGTTCTGCTGTATCAAGTTGCACCAGATCTGAACTTGCCTGTGAAGAAACAATATGTTTTCATCCCACGTTACCCCAGCTTGGAAGCAGTTCCTACCCTGAGCAACGAGCCCGATGTTCACCGGTGCTAAAGTCACAGGGCTGCATATTTCTCTGCGTGTGTATGTGTTTGCATCTGCAATTTCCCAATATTCCTGGCTACCGCTCTCAGAGCCATTGAACCGCTCAGCGCTCCATGTAATAAAACACTGAAGGCATCTGGGTTTTTTTGGACACATGTCTTGGCATGAAGCTGTGCTTGAAGTGCTGGATTCTCTTTGCACAGTTTGGAGACCAGCATGTTTCCAGTGGAGCTGGAAACCTGTAACCACTCATACACTCTGCTGGGTAATTTGTTATAGTTTAGGACTGTTTGGATTTGTTTTCAAGTTGGAAAAAGAAATTTAAGGGGGTAACTTAAGAAAGAACAGATGCTAATACTGGAATATTAGAGCTAAGGGTTCTTATCGCAGTTTGGGGAGCTGTCTAACAGCCCTTTTCAGAAAAAATCTGGCCTGAAAGTGACATGAAAGCAAGTGTATTAAGCATTGTAAAACCAGCTGCCCTCTCTCCACTCCTTTGACTTGTGAAATCGTGTTTCTCTGATATCTCAGACAGCTCCATTCTGGCTCCCCATCCACTGCTCCCAATGCACCACAGCCCAGGGCTGCCCAGGCTGCCTTCAGCAGGCACAGATTAACACTTGGCCACCTGTCCATTAAGGGCATGTTTTGCATTTCAGGGTTTGAAGCATCTCCATCTATTATGCTTTTTCCATTGTTAAGGAAAGCAGGAAAATCCAGGAGTTATTATTACTGTGTAAATACAAAATGCAGATATAAATCAGAGAATGGCCTGGGTTGGAAGCAACTTTAAAGACAATTTAGTTCCAACCCCCTGCCATGGGCAGAGGCACCTTCCACCATCCCAGGTTGCTCAGAGCTTCATCCAGCCTGGTCTTGGACACTTCAGAGGATGGAGCAGCCACACCTTCTCTGGGCAACCTGGGCCAGGGCCTCGCCGTCTTCCCAGGGAAGAATTCTGTCCTAATATCTCACCTAAACCTACTCTCTGTTGATTTGAAGCCATTCTCCATTGTCCTCTTACTCCATGCTCTTGTAAAAAGCCCCCCTCCATCTTACCAGTAGATTTCCTTCAGGTACTGGAAGGTCACAATTATCAACCATATATTTTGTCCCCAGAGCAGGCAAGAACCTTGCACCATTTTGCACCATTGGTTGTTAGTCTGCTTTAGCTCCAAAATGCTTTGGACTGTTTTTTGGGGTTAATCCCATGGAGCTGAGATGCCCCCTGGTTCTGTGGCTCTCTGGGATGTTCTGCTCAGGCTGCA
Organism: Pseudotriccus pelzelni; assembly: GCA_035584735.1. Classification (NCBI taxonomy): domain Eukaryota; kingdom Metazoa; phylum Chordata; class Aves; order Passeriformes; family Tyrannidae; genus Pseudotriccus; species Pseudotriccus pelzelni. Next base: position 35,141,659 of record JAWMRA010000162.1, read on the forward strand.
GGTGGAGGGTCAGCAGGACAGCTGGGATTTCCTCAATACATCCAGTCCCAGCTAAACCTGCTGTGCAGCACTTCTGGATTCCAGAGCTGGAGCAAGTGGGCAAGGAAAAGACCCCCAAAGTGGCCCTCTAGTATATCAGCATCTGATTGCAATTTCTGATGGCAATTTCTTCCTTTTTTTTACACAATTTTCCATCTGTCTGGGTAACCAAAGCCATGCAGATGACTGGAAGGAAACGCCAATTCTTTTTACTTTTGTTGAAATGACTTTCACCCTTCTGCTATCGTATTCTCTGCTACATTTAATTTGTTTTGGTTTAGCACATTTTAGCTGAGCAAACAATTTGTATGTTATGACTTGAGCCTGTTTTAGAATTGCTAAGGATGTTGGTTTTTTTTTTTCCTTTTTCACAGTTTTTTTTCTGACCTGTCTGTATTCAGCTCACACGCTGGGTTGTATTTAAACAGAAGATCAACTGATAATTGCAACACCACTGCTGGCGTCGCTCTAGTGAGGAGGCTGCCAGCATTTCCAGGTTGAATTTTGGCACCAGACGTTGCAGCCTGGAAGCCAATTTTGTTAAAATGAGTAGAGGGAAAAATCTGTTTGGCCTCTTTCACTTGATAAAAATATAAAAAGACAAAGTTTTAAAATAATAAATTAATGTAGAAAGTGCAGCCCCTGACCTGCAGGCAGTTTTGTGATGTTGCCACTCAGCTGAGGTGTCCAGGCCAATATCTGTGGCTGGGATCACCCTCAACCCTCAACCAGAGCCGTGTTGTCCCAGATTAGGGCATTGACCACATACTAATTACAAGCTGGGGCATCATGGATGTGCCCACCAAGTTTCTGGAGCTGGCTGCCCAGTGTCCCAGATCATCACAGCCCCCTGGTCCAAGCATCTCCGTGCAGTACCACGACGAGGCCAGTGCAGCCCCAGTTCATCCCAGAAATTCCATATTCCTCGGTAAAACATGGCCATCTACAGTTGTTACTGTTTGAGGACCCATTCTCCTCCCACCTTTTCTTGAAAATGTGCAACCACACTCCAGCAGAATGCAGATGAAAATCTGAAACTCATATAATTTTATATCTCAGCCTATGGGATAGGGATAATTACAGTTTTAGAATGGGATCAAAAAGCCCAGATCTACAGAGACTCTTTGAAGTCAATATCTATTTATTATAATTACACAACATCTTGCATCGGACCTGAAAGCATTATTAACGTTTGCAAAAGAAAGACAAGCTCCTCATGCCACTGTTTATACCCATTTTATGGATAGGTAGCCTGAGGAACAAAGATTTCAGGTGTGTTTCCTCTGTGTTCCAGCAGCACGTGGACACTGGTAGGTGCAGTGAGCTCCAGGCTTTCAAAAAACACATTTAACTCATTGGAGCCACCAGATTCTCTTGATGTTCCTTGTATTCACACATCTGGGACTTCCACAGTTGGACAGGCCAAAGGCAGAACATTGTGGGATATAACGAAGCTACTCAGTTAGTAAACTAATAGCACCTCATATTTAATATTGCTTTTATCCAAGAATTGCATTTATTTAATGACTGTGAACTGTACAGAAAATCTTGTTCCACTCTTCACATGGATGAGAAAAAGGCAGGAGAAGTGAAAACAGGACTTGTACAAGGTGGTTTGGGGAACTGGAGGTCAAGCTGGGAGAGCTGGGAGCCAAAACTCTTTATTGGCCACCCCTCTCCTTTAATTCCTGGGTTACAACTTGTCCCTGATGGGTGAGAGAGACCTGAAACAGTGCACAGCCAGCAAAGAGAAATCTGAAACAGTTGGGGCAATCTTTTAACAAAACATAACAGTTACTTAGCAGTTATTGCAAGGCAAATTTAACAATGAAATATTGCAGTGTTTCCATGGAATGGAAAGAGATGTGCATCTGAATGGACCAGTGCTGATCTATAGCCAGTGTATTATTCTGAATAACTCCTCTGGCAGGAGGAATAGAGCTGTTAAGGTTGGAAAAGACCTTTAAAATTATGGGTTCCAACCATTTAATATCTTGGGGTGGTGTTTTCTGGAGAACTCTGCACCTCAGTGGTGGTGCTCCACGGAAAGATGCTCACTGCTGCTGCACTGTGCAAGGGTGGAGGGCACCAGTGCCGGGGTTGATGCACCAAATACTGCTCAGCTCCAGCTCCTGGCAGTGCTCAGGCATCCCCAGGGCAGCAGGAATCTGCTCCTGGTCATCGCAGCCGCAGTACCAAGATGGGATTGCTGGGATCACCCTTGCACAGGACCACGTGGAGCCTGAGAAATCCACCTTGGATCTCAGGCCTGGTCTTTCAGAGGAAGGGAAGCAATGTTTTCCTTGGGTTGGCAGAGGGCAGTGTCTCTCCTCGCATGCTCCACGGGCACCTCTGTGGCAGGAGAGGTTTGGTGCTGGCAGGGCAGCACAGGTACAGTGAGACAGCGTCCTGCTCACCTGGGTTTTCCTCGTGAAGCAAAAGAGCCCCGACACCCCCTGAGACAGAGACCCTTAGGAAAGGCTACCACCAACTTCCTCTGCTGTGATTTTCCCTTTTTCATTATGTTTGACATTTTTGAGACTGAGCTTTGTTACAGACTATTAGCCTATGGCA
>JAWMRA010000162.1:35149271-35156042 GCA_035584735.1 Pseudotriccus pelzelni
GCATGGATGATAATTATCTAATGAGGAAGGAAGGACTAACAATGACAAATGAGAACTCAGCGAAACACAAGCCTGTAGCCTGAGCCTGGAGCCGTGTCAGGGCCACCCAACAGCCCTGGCTACAATCCCCTCATTTGGCCACAGCGTTCCAGCCTGGCAGGAGCCAAATATGCCAAGAAAACTTTGTGGCACCTTTGGCTGGTGGTTCTAGTTGTCCCATCCCAAGTCCTGGAACTCCAGGATGCCGTGAGCATGGAGGGAACAGGGTGGAAAAGCAGGAATAAAGGGAGTTGTTCAGAAGAAGGGACAGAGAAAAAGGGGTAGAATTTGATATTATGAGAAAAGGAAAAAGACACTGAATAAGATATGTTGGAGACCAAGAAAAAGTGATCCAAATGTCAGCAGTGAAGGTGAAGGGCCAGATCAAAAGCCTAGAGCAGAAAAGAAAGAAGGGCTGATAATAAACCAAGGATAATAATTAGCTAAGTATAAGGAAATAACATCTGTTATGAGTAAAAGAATGTGAGGTCTTAAGGAAGACAAGGCAAGGATGCAGCAGAGCATGGAGCATGAGGCTACACAGGGCAGCAGGAAAGAGGAGAGGATGGCAGTGGGTGGACAGAAAACCAGCAGAAAAATAAACTGCTCTCAGAAATAGAAAAACAGGCAATCTGGAATTCAGATACCACAATTACCAGAGCCTTAGATACGTCTAAAAGAGAGATCAAGACAATATTTTTCTCCATCGGGACTCTCTCATTAATAATAGAAGTGGAATTTCTTTTTAAGCGTGACATGATTCACCTTCCCTTCTGCTCACATAGGCAGGTGGTACCAAGACATGGGGGGCCCTGGGAGCATCCTGAGCTCCTCCATCCCCTGGAGAAAAGCACAGCACACTCTGCGCTCTGCTCGTGTCCCAGCAAAGATGATTTCATAGAAACACAGAATGTGCTGAGGGTATCCATTCCAACCGTCAGCCCTGCACAGGACCATCCCAAAGAGTCTCAGCATGAGAGCTGAGAGCATCATCCAAACACTCCTTGAGATCTGTCAGCCTTGGGGCTGTGCCCATTGCCCTGGGGACCCTGTTCAGTGCCCAATCACCCTCTGGGGGAAGAACCTTTACCTGAGATCCAACTTAAACCTCCCCTGATAGAACTTCAGGCCATTCCCTGGGTCCTGTCCCTGGTCCCCACAGAGCAGAGATCAGTGCCTGCCCCTCCTCTGCCCCTCCTGAGGAAGTTGTAACTGTAATGAGATCTCCCCTCAGTTTCCTCCAGCTGAACACACCAAGTGCCCTCAGCCACTCCTCACACAACTTCCCCTCAAGGCCCTTCATCATCTCCTTTGTCCTCCTTTGGATGTTCTCTCAGAGCCTTTTCACAGCGAAACTGGGGCTGAGTAGCGCCAACACTCTGGCAAAAGTCAGCCAAAGGTGTTGCAGCAAGTCTGGGACAGTTCCTGTGGTGACCATGGGGAAGGAAGGAAGGGACATGGCCTTGACAAAAAGCTGCTGCTTCCCTGGGGCCGGGAAAGCCAGGAATGCTCCTGGCAGTGTGCACAGATCAAGCAGCCAAAAGCTGGCCTGGGTTCATGGGAGCACTTTGGTGCTCACACTCCTGCACGAACACCCTTCCCAGCCTCTGTGGATTCCTGGGCCACCACGAGAATCGGCTGTCAACTGCCTTTATGCAAATCATATGAAAATCTCCGTAGGCACACAGGAATAAGTGTGGTTATAAACATCCAGAAACACTGCAGCTATGCAGAGGAGGACATGGAAATGTGCATGTGTTTTTATTCTAAACAAATTGATCATTAGCCACAGTATTAACAGGAATGTACCACGCCGGACCCGATTTCAGAGCTGACAAAAAGGCCCATTTCTAATTAAAGTCATGGTATTACCAGTCTTTTCATGCCCCTGATGCCCCAGGCACGTTACTGGAGGACCAAAACCAGGACAGAAACAGATCTTCCACCTGGCTCGCCACGTTCCTCTTGGACCACATGTTATGCACCAATTCCCCTATCACTGAGGAAAATATATCCTATATTAGAGCATTGAATATGACCTCAATAAGGTGTTTAAAATCAGCATCCTCATTACATATCAAGCTGGTCTTTGCAAGAACAAGCTGCTGGTTTCACGAGGCATTTTCCATGGAAATGAGCTCCGGAGAAGGAAGCTGTGGGAGTCTGTCAAGCACGCAGTAAACTCAGGTTCGAAGCGTGGCATTTCCTGATGCACATCCTTAATTACAACAACAGAATAGAGAGTGTGGAGGAGGAACTTTTACAGTGCATTAAAGAAAGGAGTGATATGTGGTACAGCTGTCTGTATTTCCTTGGAAATATGAAGCAATATCATTTATTAATTATGCTGAGGTAACTGGGAAGAGATTTAAATATAGAAGTACCTGAAACTAGTAATTGGCTGGAATGCTCTCACCCCCCTTTTCTCTGCTGCTGTAGAAATTACCAACAAAATATATTCCACTTCATTTCCCATGACACTAAACACTTGGAATATGGTTCCACATCTTAATATTATTGAAAGATGAAGTGACATTATGAAAAAACCCTGCTCAGAGCTCCTCTTTTCGTGAGCAGGCAGTGCCTGCTATGTCTCCTTGGATATGAAGGCTGCTTTCTTTAACTCCTGAGCAACGTGGAGGACCTGCTGCACAAACTGGCCTCAAAATCATTCTTCCCCTCACGCTTTTGTCCCATGATTGACTTGTCAAAATCAGGAATCAGTAGCTGTCACTGGTTTTCAGCCTGCAAGATGAGCTACTGGACTTCTGGGTTGTAGGGAAATGTTTGTGAAAATATAACAAAACTCTGTATACCTGATCTGGCATCACACGATATTGAATAATTTGGGAATAACACTCATCACTGCAAAGGGCGAGCACGTACATGGCATAAGTGTTCCAGAAGAGCTGTCCTTGGATATAGGGAAAGCAAGAAGGAATGGGGCAACTCTTGTCCTAAAAGATCACCTGGAAATACCCTGATTGGTGCCACACTGAGAGGTGCCTCCATCAGCCTTCCAGGGAGCCGGATGAGCTGGGTCATTCATCACCTATTGACCACTAAACTGGTACGGAAATTCCCACTGAGGAAGGAGTGTAGTGACAAGACAAATGGTGTTCTCCAGCAAAAATTGCTTTGATGGATCAAAGCTGGAGAGCAATTACCCCTGCTAAATAAAGATTTTCATTTTGAATAGAAAATTCCAGTTATCAGTGCAAAATATTTCTCTGGTTGGAAACGTAAGGCCCACATTACTTTAAAATGGAACATTGTAGGTCTTGAACATCCACAATTGCATTGTCAAAAGCAGGTAAATTCTAAGTTAAATCTGTTACTCCAGCTTTATAATCCTGTGGGATGCAGATAGTTGACAGATTATATACCCAGTCCCACTCAGGAGGAAGAATAGGGCTGGCCAGTGCATGACAGGATAATTCACATTTTCTCCAAAGACTGATGAAAGAAATACATTTATTTCTATTTTAAAAAGCATAACAGATTTATTTTAGTGGCTACCTGACCCACTAATTTTTCTTGGAAACAAGCAAAACGATTTTTCAAGAACCCCCATGCCAGTCAGTGTGGGAAACACACTTCAGAGTGGTTGTTAAAGATAAATTCCTTAGAAGTTTGACTTGGCATTCTTCAATTACTACTCTAATTATTCTTCTATTGCTTAGGCAGTGAGCCAAAGGTTTCCTGGGTGCAGAGGAAGTTAATAGGGGAGATGAAGCAAGATTGTGAGGCCATGTCAGCATATGTTCATTAAAACCCGATTTCTTCAGCATTAAACTTCCTCACAGCTCCAACAATGTGTATTTAATGATTAAAAAAATATGCAAAAAGAATTATTTACCATATTTCCTGACCCGGGTTTTTTTGGTTTGTTTGTTCAGAGCTGTATTTTCTAAAGAATTGAGGAATTCACTGGGAAATCTCCAGTAAAGAAGGTGCTGTCTCCTGTTCATTGAGAAGGAAATTAAGGGGTTTCCAAAAGCTTGCCAATAATCCCCACTGCTTTCCAGCATTCAGCATTGGATATATATAATTACATATGAAGAAATTACATGTGAAGGAAGTTATTTAAGTTGCAAAGCCAAGTGCTTGAAAGTTAAGGAATGGCATTTTTACCAGTGCTTGTACAATCCTGATTCTTCCCACTTACGTATCCAACTCCCAATATTAAAAGACGGGCAAAGGGAAAATATTACCTGCTCATGTAGTTAAAGATTGGATCGTAATGCACATGCTCATGGGAGCACAAATAAGGTTGCAGATGTATAGAACTGTAAATCTGGCATTCCTCAGTGTACAGATCTTGCCTGTATCAACTCAACAACTTCCTTTTAACATAATTTTTATGCTATTTCCTGGTTTGTTTGGTTTTTAAGGAAATATATAAAACAAATCATCTTATGCACGGGTATTTAAAAAAAAAAAAAAAAAACCACATTAATTTTTGAGCTCAGATTCTAGTCTTTATTTTTTCTCTATTTTCCACACTTTTTCACCTCCTTTTCCTGGAAAAATATGGAAGTCTTCCCCCTGTGGAGGCACCTGGGGATGTTAGGGGATGCTGGGAGAAGATGTAGGGATTAAGGTGATGTTGAGCTCCAGGATCAGGGTCAAAACTCTTTGGAATTTCACCAAAACACACCTGAGATCTGTGAGCCAGAGGAGGGAAACTCAAGTAAAAAAAAAAAAAAAGCCAGAGAGGCTTTTTAAAAACCAGTTTATAACTCAGTGAAACCTGAGAGAGCTTTAGTGGGACCCAGAAAAGGCAATTCTCTGGCCTGAAGGTTTGCTGCCTGCCAAATTTCAATAATCTGCTGCAAGAACCATGAAGCTGCTGGAGCTCATCCAGAAGAAAACCAGTCCTGGGATCTCCCCCAGCATGGAGGTCTGGGTGGCCAAAGGGCTCCTGCTGAGACACCACAAGGGATGTGGCTCTTCTCTGATTTTTCAAAGCCAGAGAGGTTTGCCCTTGGTGACAGAGGAAGAAGAGGAAGATCCCCTCTGAGTTTCCAGCCCCTGAAGGCTCAGTGCAAGCCCAGCCTGTGGGAATGGGATGGGGCATCAAAGGACAGGCAGAAGGAAAAATCTATTGTAGATGTTGGCAACTAATCCAAATCCTTCCTGGCAAATCTGCTTATTTAATATGTTCATTTAAATTCATTTCACAGTCTGGGAAAATGAGATTTTTTTAAAAAATAAATATTTATTAATGAAAGTTGTGGGCAAAATAAATCCACTCTTTTCCTCTCCCTCCACTCCAACCCCAGAGCAGGGAGAATCTGAGCTGCGCTCAGCATTAAATATAAAAATCTATATATTTTCATTTCTTTTTTTACAGTGGGTTTAACCAAAACAGAATGTCATAAATCACCAATAAATAAGGTTTTTAAAAAATTTCCCATTTAAAATTACAGAGGGACAAAAACAAAAGAAAAAAACCCAGTGAGGCAACCAAATCTCCAGGATGTCTTACAGCACATTAGGTACAGATCCAATCTCAAAGAATTTTTATTGACCTCTCACTGCTTCCAAATTCAGAAACATTCCCCCAGATCACAGCTCTGAGTCCAACGTCAGAAGGTGCCAAACATCTCAGCCCAGCTGAGGACCACAAACTTGTTGCTTCTCTTCTCCAGGGTGGTTTGGCGTGTCCCCATCCAATGGGAGGCACAGCACCTTGCATGTCTGGCATCTTTCAGTGCAGAGTGTGGATATTTTCAGGCAAAGCCTTGGATCCCATATTCCTGCTTAAATCTGCAGGGAATTGTAACAAAGGAGTTGGCCCTAAACTGAACGTGGCAAGGAGCTGCTCTCCGTGCAACGTGCACAAGGAACCGTCCTTTCCAGCCAACCCTGAGCATTTCCTGCCGTCAGAAACCTTATTCCTGAGTTGTGAAGTGGCCTTTCCACACGACACTGGCAATCTGTCCCAAGCATTATTTGATGTGTTTTATCCTATTAGTTTTAAACCACAGCGATGCAGGTGCCAGCAGGGGTACCGGCTGGGTGGGATCCAGGAGATCAGGGAATGTCGTGCCCAGGTTCTGCAGGAGCCCTCATTGCCGGGGTGGGTGCCAAAGGCTGAGCATCCTGGCTGGGGGAACTGTTCTGACTTGGGTCTTGCCAAGAACCTTGAAACACAGGCTTTCAGGTGGAGAGGAACTGGAAGTCGTCAGGAACTGTAGCTACAGGACAAGGAGTAACGGGTATAAACTGAAAGAGGGGAAATTTAGGTTAAGTATTAGGAACAAATTTCTAATTGTGAGACACTAGAACAGGCTGACCAGGAAGGCTGTGAATGTCCCATACCTGGCAGTATTCAAGACCAGATTGGATAAGGCCTTGAGCAATCTGGTCTAGTGGGAGGTGTCCCTGTCCATGGCAGGGATTGGAACAAGATGGTCTTTAAGGTCCATTCCAAGCCCTTAACATCCTATGAAGATCACTGCAAGTGAATACAAATGCACTCACAAACCAGAAGCCTAAAAGCAGAGAAAATCGTGTCTTGCTAACTAAAAACTGTTGTAAAAACCACACACCATGTGCAAGTGGTTAGATGGTGTTTCACAAGAGCCTGATTCTGAGCTCATTTTTCTGGCATTGTGTAGAAAGGGATCTCAGTCATCCCTAATTGTGATGCAAAGGGGAAGAAGGGCTGCAGAGTCACCCATGTCACCCTGACCTCCTCGAGAGCTTCAGCCACTCCTGTGAACC
>JAWMRA010000162.1:35165266-35195176 GCA_035584735.1 Pseudotriccus pelzelni
AGTGTCCAAGGCCAGGTTGGACGGGGCTTGGAGCAACCTGGGCTAGTGGAAGGTGTCCCTGCCCATGGCAGGGGCTTTAATGAGATGACCTTTAAGGTCCCTTCCAAACAAAGCACGGCTGTGCTCCTCCCATATGCCAGATGGAGAGTTAAAGCAAGGCAAGATTCAAGGGCTTTGCCCATGACCCCACAGAAGATGGTATCAGAGAGAGCAATAGCATCAGCCAAAATCAGTCCTTCCACCGTAACACTGTGCCTTGCTCTGAACAGGAATATGTGCTAAAGTTTTCCTTCAAAGAGATTTAAAACCACATGTGATCACCATTTGTTACCTTGAAATAGATGAAATTAATTTCCTTTCTCTGTCATTCCTCCTCTGTCTTAGAAATCCCTTTTCCAGGAAATAAACAGCAGTGCTGAACGTTTGGCTTTTATCCCGCTGTCAGGCTCTCCAAATACACGGCTCCCAGGAATTTCTATTAGTACATAAAATATGACACATGTGAGAAAAGGTTAGCCCAGACACCTTACAATGCAGCTCTTGATTAATTCTAATTTCAGAACAGAACAAAACACAGCCAGTGGTGTTAAGGGTGACAACCAGAGAGCAGGAAGCACTGGGGATCAGCAAGACAAAACTTTCCTTAGAAAGAGCATTTTTATTTTCCCACACTCTTAGACGTGAAGTTGAAAGCAACTTCAATATCTTCAGGAGCAAATCTGCATCTATTCAGATCAACTCTGTGTCCATCCTGGCTGAAAGGTCCCAGGAGCCATAATAATTTTGGGATGGATACCAGCCAAAGAGCTCTTCATCCCAGCCAGACAAGGGAGCCTTGATGTTCCCTCTCTGCTTCCAGCCCCCTGATCCTCCCCCAAAGCAAGTGCTCACCTGGGCATGGATGAGCAGTCAATCAGCTGCCACTCTTTTATATCCCTTAAACACCTTAATAGCTCATTAGAGGTCAAAGAAATCATGACTTGCCTGTTCCTTCCCCTGGCAAGTCCCACCTGCAGCCCTTTACCTGGCAAACATGAGGGCACTGAGGAGCCACTTGCTGCTTTTCACTTTGCTTCTGATTTAAATACATAGTTGAACCAAAATGTGTATTTATTGTTTCCTTGGGCCACAATTAACCTTTTCATCCACTGCCACTGATATTAGCTGACAGGAGATTTTGGCAACTGATTCCCCATCAGGCAGACAACAAACATTGCCCTGTAGTTCAAAGCTGCCTCTGCCTCTTCTCCAGGTACCTGTGGAGTGCCCAACATCATCTGTTAAATGTTCTAAAAGGTATTAACTGTAAGTATAGAACTTTTTGGTTAATGTATCAGCCACTGAATGATTCAGTATCCTTCCCATTTTACGCAGCACACAAGGACACTGACTTTTGCTGCCACAATTTTGATATTGCTAGAGGTGCTGTACTGAAAAATTAGCCATAGAAATCTCACAAGAGCTTGTTTTTCAAGAAGGTTGTCTGTGTGCTTTTTCAAACTAAACAGAATTTTTTTTTAAAGTGTGTGCTATGTACAAACAACATAAAATGCATGTTTCTGGGTAGATGTTTTCCATAACAATGCTCCGAGAAATTGCATTAAATCTCAGATATATCCCTGGTTTTATAGAATTGCCCACAGAGACAGACACCAACAGCACTATTAAGTATCAAGAAAGTACCAGGCTTGTTACAAGAGCTTTATGAGAGCCAAGGATCAAATATTTTTTCACAGTTTTATGTGGATAGTTTCATGAAAATTGATCAGGTCTAAAAAGTCACAGTCCAAATGAAGCTAAGGTTAAAGATAATTTATACATGATATTCCTAATTTTATTCTGAGCCCTTTTATTACTATGTAGGCCTTTATGACTTTAAAGAAAATGTCAGTGGCAGCAAATGACATTGTACTGAATAATCTAGTTATGAGGGAAAAGACATTTAAAACTATTCTATATCAGCTTTGCTCTGTTCTGCTGAACTTACAGTTTTATCCCACACAGCCGGGCAAAACTCCTCTCTGAATTTTTAAATCCTCTTCACGGTTGCTTTACAAACCAATGCCTCTTCTTCTCTTTTTAATTCTTTGGAAAATTTGTGTTTCCCCCCTTTTTTCTAAGGAATTAGCCTCACATGCTCAGGGGTGTATCACCACATGTGTTGCTGTCTCAGGGTCCAACCCAGCGCTGAATGTTTGAGACTTGGGAAAATGTGCTCAGTCCCTGATATTTGGGCTTCTTCCCTGTCCTTGAGAGCAGTGACTGTGTCAGATCAGCTGCAGAGCAAGTGCAGCAAGTGGAGACACATTCCTGCTACTCTTTAATTGGACAGACAAGATATTTCCTTAAATCACTGTCTGTACAACACAGGGAATGGGGATGGGTTTGAAGGGCATCTTTGGCCCTTCCTTGGAGCATCCCACTTCACAGGTTGAAGGATTTGTTCCCAACTCTGCTGTTTTTACTTTTAGCCATTCTCCAAATGTGAAACAACTGCAGAAGTTTGGAGGTATTTAGTGTTATACAGACATATCTCCTGACAGCAACATTTGCATATTTTCCTTTTTCCTGCCAAAAAAAAAGTGCCAGTCCTGCAGAGTGATATACCAGGCAGATGCTGACACCCCTCTGAAGCCACCTTGTGATGCACAGAGCAGGTCTGGAGGGTCACCTTTTCCCGTGGAGGTTGCCAGGAGATTCCTGGAGGAGTGACCAAACCACAGCTGCTCTCCAAGACAAGGTCTCCTCATGGTGGGACAACCTGCCATGGGATGGAAGTCCCAGCAAATGGCCAGACATGTGCCCCCAAACACTGTGGACACTAAAAATTATTGAGATAAGCTAAAACTACCTAAAATCCATTAGACGGATCCCTGAATATTTAGAGATCTCAATGCAAACCATGTTCCTTGAAGTATTTTGCTCTTGATGTAAAGGGAGGATGAGCATTAATATGGTGCAGGTAAAGTCCTTTAATTGCTGTAAATAAAGCATATATATAAATATCAATCAACGTGTGATTTACTGTAAGGAAACAGTTTTAATAAATTCAAGAGTATTTTCATAAAATTTTGGAGACTGTATTTAAATTGCTTAAAAAACTTTGGTGGTAAACAGCTGGTCTTTGTGTGTGTGTGTGTGTGATTTCTTGCACAGTGAAAGAAATTAGAGTTCTTATCATTAACAGTCTTCCCAAATCCTGCCACTGTCTGAATCAACGCTACCCCTGGTTTTCCAGATGCTTGTTTGAAAGGCAACTGTTATTGCATGTCATAATTGTGTTCATAGCTGAGTAAACACCTTCACAGGTGCAGAAAGATCCAAAAGCTGCAAGAGTCGTAAGGCTGAAAAAGCAGAAATTTTATAGCCTTGTCATGGACAAAGGAGGTGTAGAAATGAAATACAATATTTTCCTCTGTCTGAAGTGTAACACTTGATTAGCTTGAAAAGCAGAGAGAGGCGTGTGGCTGTGCACAGGATTTAATCAAAAACGTGGCTTTGTTTGAAAAGTGATTAGGTAAAAATGTCATTGATTTCCAAAGCAAATCTGCTCACTGAGGATTTCAGAGCCATAGACTCCTTTCTCTTCATAATATTTATATTTTATCTGTTTTTCAGCAGTGGCCAGATTTAGCTATCACAGTAAAATAAGAGCAGAAATTGTTATGACAGGTGGTTTTTTTCTAAGTGCAAAGTCAATTTTTGGCTGCAGGATTTGGCTCTCCCTGTTTTCTTTGAGCACTTCTATCTTTCCTTAATAACACTTTTAAGCAAAAATCAGTCCCATGAAGCAAACTTCTCTTGGGTCAACCAAGCCTTATCTGAGAAGAAAAAGGATAAAAGGAAAAAAAATTGATACAGGAGTGCAAGAATTGCCCAGAGAAGCTGTGGCTGCCCCATCCCTGGAAGAGTCAAAAACCAGGCTGGATGGGACTTGGAGCAACCTGGGATAATGGAAAGTGTCCCTGCCCATGGCAGGGGTTGGAACCAGATGGTCTTGAAGGTCCTTTTCAACCCAAACCATTCTGGGATTTTATGAAAGAATTGCTGTGTTTCAGGGGAACTGTCCATCCACGTGCCCATCCGTGACCTCAACTGTGTCTCCAAATACCCCACAGACACCAGAGGACCCCAGTGTGGGGCAGGTAGGGAATTGCTAAAATGGAGCTCCTTTCTGAGTCCAGTTTGTTGCTGTTTTGGTCAAGTAAATAAATTAAAATGCAAATATAACTAAATATATATGTTACACTATGAATATTTTTTTCCTAAAGAAGCGGATCTACCTTCTGAAGTGTGTATCTTTAAAAAGAAAGTAATTTCCTACTTACTATAATTAGTATTATAATATAATTAGTGATATTCTCAGAAACTGCCTAAGTATAATAAATATATATTAACCTCCTCATTATTATTCAGTTATTTCATCCAAGTATTGTTCAGATGAGCATGAGATGTTTCATAAAACTTATTCCATAATGTTGAAGAAATTATCAAATCCCCCTTTAGCTGAACAGGATCTTTTAATATGATTTTTAATGAGACAGAAGTTATCACAGAAACCCTGGAAGAGTCCTGCAGAGATGTTATTGATCTTTGGAGTTAGATCACCTTAATGATTATCTTTCATAGCAGCTGGAATATTTTGTTCTTGTCTAGTAGAAAGACACATCTGAAGGTTAAATAAAGTGGGATGGAGCAAAATTTTGTCAAAAGTTTATAAATCCATCACATGGAGGAGGAAGGGAGGATTATTTGCTGCAGAATTCCTCTTCCTGCCAATGTTCCCAAACACCAAGGAACACGTGCCCAGGGTCTATGGCCACAAATTAGGGCAAAAACCAGATCAGTTCATGCAGCAGGAGCTGGAGTAAACGTGGTATTTGATAGGTAATAAAATTTATCCATGGAAATACCTTGGAAACAGGGATGGGGCAGCCACAGCTTCTCTGAGCAAACTGTATCAGGGCCTCACCACCCTCACAGGGAAGAATTTCTTCCCAATATCCCATCTAAACCTTCGCTCCTCCTATTTGAAGTGATTGGAGGCTTTCAAGTTTATCTTGTACCCTGATTTTTGCACTTTTAGAAGCACAGCATCCTTCGCTACGTCTCGGCATCAAGGAGATTTTCCTTTATCGTGTCAGAGCCTGCCAAAGCCCCCCGGTGCCTCTCCAGTGCCCAGGGCACACTGAGCATCCTCACAAACAACCGACTTGATCTTTTTTTGAGCCGGACTTCATTGCAATCATGTTATCAATTCTTGTTTGGGATCCTTGAGGGTATTTTGCAAAGAAATCAGCATGTGTGGTTTCATAATGATGTTCCACACTTTCATTCGGAAAAACAGCGCGTGCTCACTGCAGAGGGAGGGGAGTGCTGCCAGAGGTTTTATGGCTGAAGTCTAACCTTCCTTAACCTTTTTTTCTTTTTTTAATGTCTCCCAGTATTGACAAGGCCTTTAATTTGTGATCCAAGGCTGTACCACTTCTCAAGATTAAGCTGCTATGCTGCGTTAGGGAGCAGTACCTGGTGGCTGGGGAGGATGGATCTGCAGGCACATCTCACCTGCTTCCCAACACACCCAGGCATGGGGCAGGATGGATCCAGGGGCAGCTCTCCCTTACTTCCCTCAGCATCCAGGCACGGGCATAGTGGCAAATCAGCAAATTATAATTCACCTGGCAGATAAATTTATTGGGAAAAAGACCCGAAGCACCAGGAGCAGAATTAGGATAAATGTACTGGGGTAGGAAGGGGCTCTCACTGTGCTCCTGCTCCTGGTATTGGGGGGGGTCACAGCACCAAGCCTGCCAGAGTTCAAGGAGCATTTGGATGATACTCATCCCGCTGTGTGACTCTCCTCCATGGTCCTCTGCAGGGCTGAGGGCTGGACTCAATGATCCTCGTGGGTCCATTTCAACCCAGCATATTCTGTGATTCTGTGACATGGGGTGCACTGAGCACCCTTCCCACACTTGCCCGCACAGCAGCTGCTGCACAGTGCATGGGTAAGGCACAGCCCTGTGGGACAACCCCTCACCCAGCCCACCATCAATCCCAGGGGCTGCATCCGCTACCCCTCACCAGGCACGGCTGCAAACACAACTGAACAGATTTTGGATCCCCTCCTCCAGCAGGATGAACGAACCCCAGGGTGCTCCCAAACGAGATGGCACTCGCCGGGTTGGTCCCCAGAGCAGCTGCTCGCCTGGGATCCTGGAGCTGCTGGACAACAGGACAACACCGTCCAGGGGCTGTGTGGACACAGGCACTGCAACGAGGGGACAAGGAGTGGGGTGAGGAGGGACCAGGAGTGGGGCCGGGGGGGACTTATGGGAGCTCTGCGCTGCTCCAGGATGCTGCACCACTGGAGCATCCCTCCAGTGGCCCTTTAAGCCAGATTGAAAGATGCTCTGCACTGCCAGGCTGACAAAAAAGCGGCATCAGCCGAGCTGTGAAACTGGCTCTGGATGTTTAATGTCTCTCAATGGCTGGGGTGGGATAGCACGGCATCAACTGAAAGTCAAGCAGCTGAATCCTTGTGCACTGCTTTGAAAAATTAGGGGCATTTATAATGTCTAATATGTTGCAAGCCAGGATGATTTAACAGATGGTTTAAAAAGAAAATCAGCATGTCAGGCAAGGCCCGTTGTGTCACTCTCTGTAGATTTCTGTAGAATGGGAGAGTGATAAAAAATGTTTTTCTTCTCTATTTCAATAGTGAAAGATGTTAAAACTTGAAACCTTGGGGGAAATTGCTTAATTACCCTCGTGGTGTCAGTGGTCCAGAGCAGTGGGAAATTTTAATTCCCTGCAGAAAGGGGTCAAATAGGGAACAACCAGGACACTTTTTAAACTCTTGTTAATGCCTCATAACCTTTAATGAATAATTTTCAGTAGCACGGCCAAGCCAACCTCACACAAAAGACATATTTACCTCTCGGTGGCTTCGCCTCAATTCTCTGCACAAAGAGAAAAATATCAACAATATATTTGCTTCCATGCAGACAGAATACCTGATAGGAAATTTGGCTTTTTAAATGCCTGTGCTCCTGTTAGACGACAATTCATAATTTCTATAGAATTGCAAATTTTATGTGCAAAAGCAAGTTAACTTTTCTTACACAAGTAGGATAAGAAGGGATATCCCTATACCATGCATTCAACAATTACACAGTATTTTTATTTTAGAAAGAAGAGTTAATATTTAAAGTTGCCCTTTAATACTCATTTGGAAGCACTGATTGAATAATAAGCCAAGCAGCTCAGTGTATCACATCTCTATTAAATTCTCTTGCCTTTTTTAAGATTAAAAAAAAAAAACCTCAAACTTTTTTCTTCCTCTAAATGCAAATCTTTCTGTGTAACACTGTGCCTAATCTACTACAACTAATTAATCTGTTTGAGCTGATGAAATGTTACCTCTGCATTTTTTGTTCCTTGTATACAATTATTGTAACAGTGGTGAATAAATCAATATTCCCAATCCAACTGTAAAAAACAATCAAGAAAAGCAGTGCTTCTCAGGGAAAAAACACCAAATAATATTTATTAACTCTGTCTCAATCCACAGCAGAGCCTAATACCATTCAAGCATTTTCTGCAAGTGTAATAAGCAAACTCAAATACATGATGAAAGTGGCACATGCCAATAATTTCACCATTTTACACTGCAGAGTAATTGAAGGATTTAATGAGAAACAAACCAATAAAAATAAATAGACCATGCGAGAGGAGGAGAAACTGATCTAAAATGGAAGTTGCTCCATTGTGAGTTTTAGGGGGGTTTTTTTGCATGGCTTGACCGGGGGAAAAAAAATGGTGTTGGGATGATTGGCTCTTTATTTCTACTTATTTTACATTTTGCAGTTTGATTTCTAAAGAGGAAAAAAGCCACTTGTTCTATGTAGATTCGATTCTGCATCAAGATGCTCTTCCTTTGCTGCCACTTCCCACAGAGCCGTTATTTTCCCTCGGAATTCTATGATGAATTATATCTTTCTGCCTGAAGTTAGAAACTGTTTCTGTTGTATTGGTATTTATAAATAACTCCGAGCAGCCCAGCCTTTTAAATAATGGCACTGAGTCCTCCTGCTTTTAGAAATGTCCATAAATCACCGTCCTCATGAAAGGAATTCTGATTACAAACAAACTCCTTTGTCTCAGCAGTGCCCCTAAATTTTGGCCGTGTACAAACGTCTCACTGAGCGATGCCACCGGTGCCCAAGTCGATACAGAGCAGGGAAATGCTTGGACACAAAGAACATTTTGGCCTTACATCTTTTTGATGTACGTTTTTGGTAACCCCCAGAGCTGGATCAAGCTTTCAGTTGGTCTGACCTATCAAAAATCTCACAAACAGATTATGTTATTTTCTTGAAAAACCAGACTTAAACAGACGAATTTCAACCTCTGCCTCAGTCCCCACAAAGCTTGTACCACAGTGGCAAAGCTGAGGGTGGCAGAACCACTCCCAGCCAGGATTTTGGTACGGCACGAGATCAGAGGTGCTTCCAGCCAAGCCTTGGAGGGTTTCAGACTCAAAAATAATACCCCAAAATCTTTGAGGAATTAAGGTAAACACGGGGATGGTTCGTAAAGGCCAGTGAGTGAATTGTTTGTCCCTTGTTTGTCCCCACTTGAAATAAAGACATATAAAATCTATGTTCTGCTCTGAAGAAAGCTAAATTCCTGGGAAATGTGGACCAGAACAGGCTCCTCACTCACTGAGAGCCTGAGCCAGGCAAAGCCCAGCCTGCTAAAGCTGTACACTGAGAGCAATCATTCTAAATATTGAGCACTGTACACCTGGTAAAAGAAACAATAAAACATAATCTCATCTCTAAAGGGGATTATTTTCAGCTGCGTTGTTTTGATGTTTTTTCCTTGTATGCACAATTGAAAACACTGACTTGTAATAAGTTATTGCTTTGTGTGGTGCTTTGGGAAAGAGGGAGAGGGCAGGTTCAAAGACCAAGTGCAGAGAGGGCTCTCCCTGGACAGCTGAGGGCCAATCTCAGTGTACAGGTCAGCGACCCTTTTATGAAACCTTTGAAGTGCTTTCTTGAAGAGTATTGACTGCCCAAAGCCTTTTATTTCATATCAAGTTCAAATGTAATGTCTTTATGAGCATAATGCAGGAATCAATGAATTAGGACATTTGGATTATTTAGATGGAGCTCAGAGTGTGCAGAATTCACCGAGGCGTCGTTTAAACCACCAACAACCTCAGGTGAATGTTGTATCCCACTATGTTGTTTACCTGACAAGCATTTTACAAAACAGGGCCTACTAACAAAATATTTTCTATATCTTTGCTTGTCAAGATGACAAGTTTTGCCTACATAGTGCCACAGGAATGGTTGTTTTCTCTGCCTTGGCTAGATGGAGGCTGGAAGAGTTAGAAATCCCATCTTCCTCTGTCTTCACACCAGCAAACATAAATAATAATAATAATAGTAATTCTGATGATAATAATAACAAATTTTATTATAATATAATTGAAATGCTTTCCTTAACAGTATTGACTGTCCAAAGCCTTTTATTTCATATCAAGTTCAAATGTATGCCTTTATGAGCATAAAGCACAAATCAATGAATTAGGACATTCAGATTATTTATAATATAATTTATTGTTGTTGATGATGTTCTTGTTATTATTGTTATTATTACTGCTATTATTACTATTACTTCAGTAGTGTGGAGGACATGGACTCTTTTATACCCCATTCTTATAGAGGCCATAAAAAATGCTCCCACCCCATAAATCTGGCAGTATCTGTTCTTGCAGCAAATTTACTTCTTACTACAAGTACAGTTTAGTTTGTTACTTTCCACAGAGACACCAGAAACAGAAATTTCATTTTTTTATTTTCAATTTCTATTTTCCATTTTCAGTTTTCATTTCCTCTTACTTCTGCCTGAAGGACACCACGTATTTATTCCATCCATGGCAACAAGCACCCAGCCCAGCTCCCATCAGCGAGCCAAACCACCTTATAACCCAGAAACTGTGGGGATGCAGTGCCGGTCCCCAGGCTCCATCATTCCACACCAAAATTTTTTTGCTTGTCTCCCATTTTCCTGTCCTCCTTCTCATCTGGCCCTGGGCTCTGCAGCTGCTGCAAGGGACAAAATTCCACCCCAAAACTCCCTGATTCTGGACATCCAGGGCAAAACAAAACTCTTCAGAGAAGATGGATTATAGAATCAGAAATTATTACAGTACAGCACAAGGTCAGTTGTACTTTCAGTGCCAACAAGTTATAAAGGTCTTACATTTTTGGCAGGAACACTTCACTAGTAAAACACAAAACATCGTGTCAGGAGCTTTAGTGTTTCTGCAATGTTTTAATGGCCCTTACTCGAGGACCAGCCTGGTTGTTGTCCGTGGTTTTGCTTCTTGTGCTAAGTGTTTATTTTTCACTCTCCCAATGGGGGGAAAGAAGAACTGAAATCGCTCTCATGTCAAATTCATGGATGCATAAACGTGTGAGACGTAAGAATTGAGTATTATTCTCACTCCCGTTGTGACTTCTGGCAGGGGGAGGGTGGCAGGGAGAGCCAGGCTGCACATTTCAAACCCTGACACACTTTGGGCATGGGCTTCTCAGTTCTGGCACCCTCAGCTTTGCTTTTCCTCTTTTTCCAGCTGGTTTCCACAGAGCCCAGACTGAGGAACAGCCAATCCCACCCCAGACTCCAACCATTCCACCATGGAGAGGGAAATTTTTTGTTCTGGTGCAAAACACTGGAAAAACTTGTCCCAGGAACCAGGGGAGCAGAGATAGCATATTTCTGAGCAGCACTTCCCATAATCATCTTTCTTGAGCAGGGAGGTTGGACCAGGTGACCCACTGTTGTCCCTTCCAACGTTTCCCATTCTAAGATTCTGGGATTTTTCATTCCTTGGCAGGCAAAAATTTAATGCATTTGTACATGGAAACTGGGAATATTTGTGTTTGCCATAGGTGCTGCAACTGCCACTCAAGACATGAAACATCCGAGTGCAAAACCCTGGCCAAGGATCCACCAGGACAGGACAATTAAGGACAGTGGTGACATGAGGTCCAACTGTCAGGCTTGTTATAACCTGTTCTTACCATCCTTCAGCAATGACATTAGCAGAAAAGTCAAAGTAGCAAATAAAAGCCACTAAAATCTAGTTAATTCTAGTATATTCATTAATTTTGGTATAACAGGTGCCCTTCACCACCATTTCAGAGCCCCAGTTACAAGTATTTCAGTCTGGGTAAGGACTGGACTCACCCCATCAATAACTAAACAAGTCATTCCCAAAGAGCTGGGAGAGATGGCTGCGAGCAGAGCAGCTCCTCCAGAAAGGGCAAGACTTCAGGCAAAAACTGGCTGAAACCAACAAAACAACATCTACCCCAGCTCACCTCCCATCATCTCCCCTGGGACACTCCTCAGCCCTTTTCTGAGCACCCACCAATGCTCCTCACACCCCAGAAAGCTCCAAAACCACCAAATCAGACTTCAAAAGCGAGGAATTTCTGGCGGTGGAACATGAAAATCCAGAGGAACCCCCTTGTCCTTCCCCAGCACTGCTGGTGGTGCCGATGGGTTTCCCAAACTCTGGTGTCCCAAACCAGAGGAATCTGGCAGAGTGCTACAGGAATATTACACTTTTGTTTTCCTACAATCCATCCTATGATCAGCTTGCGAGTTTACATTTTTGTTCCACAAGGTGTTTTTTTATTGTGAGGCTCCAATAGGAAATTTATGAAGTTTTCAGGTTGTCTATATCAATAAATATATAGAAAAATAGAATAGTCACACTGTGGAAATTCACACTGTGTTCCAGTCTGGTGTTTGCTTGTTTTCTTATCAATGGAAATTATAAGGGAAATATTTCCACTGCCTTAGCTGTCAGCTAATCCATGTAAATTCCTGCAATTACGAGGGAAAAAAGAAGTGTCCCTTCATTTCCTATCAGAATTTCATTTCTGGCCTCGACTGCATCCTCCTATAAACCTTTCTCAGGGATGCCAGGACAAATAAGTGGCTGTATCTCTGGAATGCTCATTTTCCAGTCATTCTGAGGAAGATTGGCGGGTTCCAGTGTAATTAGTCTTTTTTAATGAAATGGACCCTGGATATATTCCACTGCGGAGCTTCAATAATAGAATTTAAGTGAAAGTAATTTCAAAGTGCAACAGTAGTTTACATATTAGTTATTGTATAAAGAAAAAAAAAAAAACCTGCTCTGCTGTTCCAGGTTAAATGCAATTAACATCCAGGCCTTCTGCAAGACTCCTGGGAGGGAATGATTGGTTTGGCAGGTTATTTCTCAGATTTTGATAAAAAGAAAAAGAAACCTCCCATTATTTTCTCTCCACGCCCTTGCTGAAAATATTACAGCACTCTCTAGATTCAAGACCTCAAAGCAACTTAGTAGAACACAGATATAACTCCAGAATTTGGACTAATTAATTGTGCTCAGAAGCACAGTTACCACGTGAGCTGCTGCCTGTAGAATACTGCAGATAAATAACATTTTGCAAGTCCAAGGAGATGTCAATTCCTTTCTAATTGCATTTACTGGGAGAGGACTGGGCAGGGTTTGCAGTTTGGTTTTGGGAAAACACAGTATCCAGAACCCTGATGTGGAAACAAACACTGTGGTAATAACAGAAAAACATCTTCATTATATTCCCTTATTTCATACACCTGTATCCTATATCCAAACAAAACTGTGGCTTTACGAGAAATGCAGAAAGAATTATTGCAGACTTTGGTAAGACTGTTCAAATTAACAAGAAGGATTTATTTTATTATTATTATTATTATCTTCCTTTGTCCCTAGTAAGCACATTTTTTTAAAATTGGTTTATTTTCTCATCTGAAAAGTCAAATCTTTCACTCCCAATTGTTTCTACACATTCTACGGTTATCTAGGAATAAAATCTAACCCTCACAGCATCTATTACCTGGTTTGATGGGTTCTTATTGCAAAGGACCTCACAGAAAGCTGCCCATTCTTAGTTGCATAGGAATGCTTAGATCAAATTCCACTATTTTAATGTTTCTGCAGGGTGGAAAACAGATGCAGTTCAAGCCAAACAAAACACTCTGGTTGGTCTAGGTTGTTCTTATTGCTTTTGGACACTTCCTTCAATGTAGATGGTGCTTCACATGCTGTTGAACACAACCTCTGGCTCGGGAAGTCCCTGAGATGCAGATTTCTAGAGACAGGAAAACAGGCAAGGAAAATCTCTGTGTGTGTCTCCTCTTCCCTATATTCATAGAATCACAGAATGGCTTGGGTTGGAAGGGACCTTAAAAATCATCTAATTCCACCCCCAGCCACGGGCAGGGACACCTTCCACTATCCCAGGTTGCTCCAAGCCCCATCCAGCCTGGCCTTGGACACCTCCAGGGATTGATTTATCGTTATCCCCCAGCATATTGGGCCAGGTGAATTATTAACACAGCCCACAACTATTCCTGCAGTACAGCCACAGCATTTTACCTTTAGGAAATTGCAGCATAATTGTGTTTAAAACCTACTAAAGTTAATAGAAATATTCCCATTGACTTCAGTGAGCTCTGGACTCCCTCAGATGTATATTTTCACCTTGACCTTCATTCAACGACAAAAATTTAGATTTCTAGTGAAAGTTAGTCATCTAAAACATAAAGAGAAGTAGATAATTCCGCAGGACAATTAATTTCATCTTTAAAGAAGTGGCCAAAATATCCTCTTCCCCTCATCAGTGACAGAAATATCTTGGAATTGAAGCCTAAAATAGATACGCAGCTCTTAGAAGGCTGCAATAAATGAGCTGGCTCCCATCCCTAGTGACACAGTGGGGGGTAGTAATGACAAAGTGAACTTTATCAGCCCAAAAATAAAAGGAATAAATGCCTTTTTCTCTAAAAGGAGAAACAAGGTGCATACAGACCAGAAAAGGCCAGATTAGAAACATCAAATGCAGCATTCGTGCTGGGAGTAGTTTGAGGTGCAGCCTAAGTTATTCCAGGCCTTCAGCTTACTTCAGCCGTGTTTTTGGAAGACCTGTGATGTTGGATTTCTTTGCCTTTTAGTGCCTGGACAGCAGGACAGGGATTGTTTTGGCCTTCACACTGGACAAGGCCACCACAAACCCATTTCCCACGTTCTGCTGTCCTCATCCAAGACTGCCATATGTCACCTCTGCTGCTTTTCCTCAGGAAATACTAATCATTGGATTGTTTATTTTGCTGCTATGAGTGTGTTTTGCTACAAGAAATTACACTTAATTATGTTATAATATTTTCAGAACTGTTAATGTTAATATTAATGCGTCAAAAATTATTTTTACTTAATTTTTACTGGGTGTTCTTGCATAATTGATAGGGAATTTGTCATTAAATCTTTTATTTGACTGATTACTTAATCATTCCCACATGGTTATTGAAGACAATCTTACATATAATTAATTTCACTAATAGAGACTCCCCATGTTTTCCTTCCTAGGCCAGTGTCTGCATGGTTATCATGTAATTTAAGGCTTTCCTGGGGCAGCTTTAAATTATGCACGTATTTGTATTAATTATATATGGCCAGATCCTGCTACCTTGTATGTGATAGTGAACACCTCCTTCCATAAGAAGCTCCTCTGAAACCAATGGATTTCCTTGCCATGGGATCCATGGGATAAGAAGTGATGGAAAAGGAGGGCAAAGCTGAAGTGAGAAAGAACTGAAGTTTGATACTTTCATTTGGGCTCCCCGGGTATCTCCTGCCAGCCCTTCCATCCCGGCTAATCCGAACAAACAGGTTCATCCCACCGTTTTGGGATCAGAAATATGAGAGCACAGGAGGCACTTGGACACAGGGAAGGGAGTAAGTTCCTCTCCCAGCTATGAAACGTGAAGAAACAGGGCAAACAAGCAGCAACAAAGGACCACGGGCCATGTGTGCAAATAGGGAGCAAATGATGTTCAATGTCATGAGGAAGCACGGAGTTATCTATCAGGTGACGTGCCAAATCCCTGACAGGATGCTAAGTAATGCACCTGATGCCAATTATTGACTCCCAATGACAAATTGGTTTTGCATATTGCATATTTTCCACCAGACTGGAGCACAGAGGCAGTTGAAGTAATCACTGCCTACACCACTGCACTTGAGAGGGGAGATGGAAAGAGCATGTGAGAGGCAAGTCCCGAGGAATTAACATGAGCAGCATCGGCCTGGCCAGCTGTAATTTGCATTGTGATGACAGCAGCAGCAGCAGGCTCTGCAAAATCTCAGGCCTCCGCCAAACCCAGGAATCCAGCACTGGCTCCACAACAAGGCTGCCCAGGCATCCCCAGGGAGCTCCCCCAGGAGTAGCAGGGAGGGCAGCACTGGCTCAGGGAGCAGAGCAGGGACAGCACGTCGCCTGCCCGTGGTTGTCCCCAACTCTGGGAGCTGCCTGAGCCCACAGCACCCTCTACCAGGTGCTTCACATGTTACTAATCCATTTCCATGCTTTTTTCGGGCATACCTAGCAAATGCAGCAACCCCAGTGATGCTCGGGGATGTTGATCCTGTTTCAGGAGCTCTCCAGTCTAGTTTAAAGCTTCTCTTCAATGAGACATGATACTTGCTAGTATCCCTTTAAAGGTCTTGATGAAATTCCTCCTCCTAAGAACTCTCTCAGCCACAGCAAAATTCACTCTTGGTACTCATGATACACAGCACCCTCCTAGGAACTAGCTCTGGCCAACTTGTCCAAGTGATTGAGTTCCTGAAACCCACACCAAGCTTTAAATAGGGCTACAAAGCCACAGCCAAGATGGTTTTCTCCTGCCTTCCATCCTCCTTCCCAAATCTGCTCACCAATCTGGTGAAGTTGTAGCAGCATGGGGGTCAGTCTCTTCTCCCAAGTAACAAGCGACAGAACAAGGGGAAACGGCCTCAAGCTGTGCCAGGGGAGGTTTAGATTGGAGAACAGGGAAAAATGTCTTCATGGAAAGGGCTGTCCAGCTCTAGCACAGGCTGCCCAGGGCAGTGGTGGTGACACCATCCCAGGAGGGATTTAAAAGCCATGTGGATATCACACTTGGGCACAGGGGTTAGTGGTGGCCTTGGCAGTGCTGGGGTAACGGTTGGACTCCGTGATCTTAGAGGGCTTTTCCAACCCAAATGTTTCTGTCTAAACATGGTCAGGGTTGAGCAAAGCCCAAGCTGCTGGACATGACCCCTCTCTTCTCACTGAATCAAGGGGATGGGGCACAGGGCTCAAGCTAAGCATGAACTCAACTCTTTGCAGCATCAATGCCAGAGCAAGAACTTTTAAAATCAATTTATTCATGGGGAGCTGAGTGGAGCAGGAGCTGCATACAAAACGGTGGCCACAATAAGTTCATTTAAAGTGGAGACTCTTCCCAGCTAACATTTTAAGCTGCCCTCAAGCAATTCTCTGACATGCTCAGTATTTCTGAAAAAAAAAAAAAAAGGTCTTATGAACCCAACTCTGCACAAAATTTCCAAAACAAGCAGGGACTGTGTTTGGTACTTGTGGAGGATGAAATGTTTTATTCCCCAGGGACTGAGAACTGAGAGGACAGTTTAGCTGCTAGACTTAAAAAGTAAAATCCATCATTAACATGGTATTTTCGATGGTTTTCCATTTTGATTAATTTAGGAGACTCCAGTGGGCAGAGATTTTTGAAGTTGAGGTCTGTGAGAGTCTCTTTCATCCCATCACTCAAAATCTCAAACCCACCAAGGCAGCATCGTGCCCCCTCCACCCAGCCCACCACTAATGTGGGCGATAACCACTATTTCTCCCCACACACTATTTAAATTCTAAGACACTGACAAACTATAACTCATAGGGAACCATTTTAAATTATTATTATTCAATGGCTTGTAAACTGTATCTCATCATTAAACAGAATAATAAATAAAAATAATGACTAGCCTTCAAGCCAGCAATGTAAAGAACACACTTTACTGCTGAAAAGTTGGTTCATTTTACTGGGTTTTTATTACAGCAAAATCCATTTTTTAATTGTTAGGTTCAGGAAATGGTATTTAGGGTTAGGAACTGGAGGAAAACCCTTATTCTGCAGTGTGTCAGTTGCCATATAGACCAAGATATAGGTTGCTGAACTAAAACATAACACCCCACAGACACCAGTACCAAAACCTTGCTCAGAGCTACACATCCCCAGATGAAAGACAGGAGCTCTGCGGAAGCAACAAGGAATTTGTCAGTGGGGTCCTTTTCAGGGAGGAAGAAGTGGAGAAAGGAGAAGGAGGAGGAGGAGGAGGAGGAAGGGTTAAAGGCAGCAGGGCAGGCAGAGGGAGCAGCACCTCCCAGCCCAGCCCTGCCTTGCCCATGGTCATCCACCTCTTGTAATTCCATTAGGGTGCGAGATTCCAATGCAGAATTAGCTGTTGCCTACGCAGAATTATGTAAAACATGGCCCAGACTGAAAATCAATATTCTGCTTAAGTAACTGGCCCTCCAGTAATTTAATGAAGCTAAATTGCATTACACGGAGGTAAGGTGGTGGGGGACCATTTTGTCTCAAACCTTCCATTATACAGTGACTGTACAGCTGTATGCCTAAAGAGAAATTAAACATATACACTCATTCCTTCTTGAAGTTGGAACAGTGTTTTTTACACTGGATTACTTGTCTCCTTCCTTAATTTAAAACTACAGTAAATAATTTGCAGCCACATAATTAGGAAGGAGCCACAGTCTCATAATAAGGGGAAAAAATTGCTACCAGAGTATTAAAGGATTTTTTTTACTTGGCAAGAAAAAAATGAAAAGGGACATTAAATGTTAGATCTGTATTAAAAATGTAATTCTAAAGGGTTTAAATCTATGACATGTCTACACTGAATTAATTAAATTCATGATCTGATCAAGGACTGAAAAGCTACCTTGGAGCTATCTCTTAAAAATGCTATGTATGTACATGTCAAAATAGGAATTAAAAAAAAAGAAGGCCTTTGATTTATTGGCAATTCATGCATGCATTATTGTGCTTTCTTGCCTTGTAGTAGGAGGGAAGTCAAAGTTTTATAAAGCACCTGAAACCCTCTGCACAAGCCCCTTTATTAAAGGAACTTTCTTGCTGAAGACAACTGTGCTCAAACTCGGAGCCATCCGCTCTGGATGTGATCATGGTGACATTCACCAAGACTTAACTTGTGTTAAAGCTGATTGACAAGAACAAAGAGGGTACAATTACATTATGCAGCACTTGTACTGCACCCTCTTTTATTTATTATTCAGCTACAAAACTTCAACTGGAAGAAACACTTCAGAGTTTCTTTTTTTTTTTTTTTGTGTCGAGGAGACGGAATTAAATTGACAATAATTCTGCGCCGTGCGGTATGAAGTTATGCTGATTAGAGATTACTTCCCCCTAAATCATTTGTCACATTGCCTTATATAAGGGTAAAACAGACTTCAACCATGTGTAGCTGCAGAGGTATCTTTGGGGAAATGCAGGCAGCAGAGGATGTATTGTTTAAAGGGAAAAGGAGTGATTTGCATGCTCAATCGCTATTTTCCTTGCCTGTCCGACTCCTAGAATTTTCTTTCTCTACTTAAAAGGCAGTTAAACAAATGAAATTTATTTATGCCAAATTTAAAGTGAAAAGAGAGACACTTAAAAATCACATGTGTGTTTAACACCTTAGAGGGCAGTCCCTGTCTGGAAAAGATGTTCCAACGTGAGCTGCAAGATGCAAAATTAGCAGGAAAAGTGACAAGAGCAGCTCGGAAGCATCAGGTCAGGCTGGTTCTTCCCAGGTGAACGAGCAACAGCACATCACTCTCCAGCTTCTTTTTGGCACTGATTTGGGAATGCTGGTGTAAAGCCAGTGGTACCACCGAAGGTGTAGGGTGCACTCATTGCTCCGGTCTCACACTTTAATTATCACCAGATGTCATTGTCAGACAAGAGAAGCAATCAAACCTACACATCGGGTTATTAAAATGAAATTCCATCATTGCTGATGGATGGAAAATGCATGGAGAACACGCCTGAAACCCCACAAACCAGATGAGGGGAGTCAAGTGGTTCCCACCTCTGTTTCTTCCTGGTGCCCGTGAGCCAGAGCATCACTGATAACTGAATATTCAGGTCCTGCAACAACATCGTCCCATGTCAGTGGAACCTGGAAATGCCTCGTGGGTGCCTGGTGCTGGCTCCAGCCAGGCAGGAGCAGGAGCAGGAGCATCTCCCTTCTTTCCCAGGAATGGTCAGTCCGGATCAGCATCACCACCACCACCACCTTCGCCAAAAGACAGTTCCAACATAATCTCAGGCACTGAGGGAAGGAGATGAAAAATTCAGTCTCTCTCTTACACGTTATCGATTGAAAAGGAAAAGACTTCCAAGAGAAATTATTTTTACACCCTTGAATATCACCTGGCAGATCCATATTTTGTCTCTCTTTGGCTCAAAAGATCTTTTACTCCCTTATTTCTTTTGCAATGGCAATTCAGTAATGTGTGACTGAACATTTATTAATTACACCCCCGCTTAAAGAACTATTTTGAAGGCAATAACTGCTCTTAGAAATCCTGAAACACTTTCTGTTTGATTTCTGAGTGCATTCTAGCTGAGATGTAGCTGTTCCCTTCCACGCTGAGTTCCTGGCTTGTACTTGAAACCAGGAATGGCAGGATTTGCGCCCCCCCCCCTTACTAGTAAAACATGAGCTTAAACACATATTCAACAAGGGAAACACGTCATGTATTTTATAATGCAAGGTCCTTTAGAGCAAATTATCCAGGTTTTTTTTTTTCCTTAAGATGCACCTTTATGTTCAATGATATTTCCTTTGGGATTTTCATTAACATTCCATAAAACAAAACAAAACAAAACCAAAAAAACCAAACAAAACTACTTTTTTTTTTTTGTGAAATACCTTGACTAATGAGTTTAGCATTTTCCTTCTGCTCATATTTACATTTAGTGTTTTGATGATGTTAAATTCTACAAATGAGAGCAGTTTTTAAGTGTTCCTTTCAACACTGCCTGCCTTTTCTGTTTGATTTCTCTTGCTGATGGTGTGTTGTCACTGCTGAATGCTGGAATTGTTGTTGAGCAGGCACAGCTGGATGAATTAAAGTCTCTCCAGTAACTCAAACCAGAAATGACTTCATCTCGAAACTTTCCATGTAGCACAGGTCAGAGCTCTGGGTAGGGACAAAAATAATGGGGTTACCAGAGAAAGAAAAAGTCAAAAGTACAAGTCAAAATACAGAAAGCAGTTTGGAGTCGCCTTGTGCAGCGATTTCCCTCTGTGTTACCGATGGGCTCTTTTACAGAGCAAAGCCCCGATGGAGACATTTGATAAGTAATTGTATTTTAAGTTCAAATAGAATATCTGCATGTGTGCAGATACAGAGCCCTGTACACTTATCTTATTAGCTATTTACTTAAATTATCTGTTGGGTACCCTAATATATAACCAGTGTCGCCTAATGATATCATCTATTAATTTATTCAAGGAATTTTGCCAAAAAACAAATAAAAGCCTCGAACACAAACATTCCTTCCCCCTTCATTTCGAGCTCATCACAAACAGCGAGGCAGCGCAATGTGGCCAAGGCAGATTTTCAAAGGTAACATCTTTAATTAACGTGAAGCAATTTCTAAAGTCAATACAAGGCGGGTGTGGTGTAATTAGCCGTGTCAGTGTGGTTCCTGCCCGGGCTGGGGTGGGCGGGGGGAACTGTGGGTGCTCTCACCCCAGACCTGCCGCTCCTCCTCCACCCACCACCTCCCCAGCAAACACTCCTGCTTCACTTAATAACATCTCTTGCCCTGCTGTGGCAGCACAGGGAGCTGGAAAATTTCTTTTCCTATCAAAACATTTCATCCATTTCCTTCTTTCATCGTGAAGGGAAAAGTCACCCTCAGCATTTTCATGTTTGAAAGAGGGTGAAGAGGGAGCAGCCCCTTTCTCACCCACATTCTCAGGTGCCCTTCCCAGCTTTTCCTGCTGAGTGTTCCACGATCTCTTACGTCCATTAGGAACAAGATGACATCTCCCATCAGTGGCCATTGTGCCAAAATTTTAGAGTCACAGAACCATAGAATCACAGGATGGTTTGTGTTGGAAAAGAACCTAAAGATCATCTCATTCCACCCTCTGGCATGGGTAGGGACACCTTCCACTACATATGTTGCTCCAAACCCCATCCAGCCTGGTCTTGAACACCTCCAAAGACAAGGAGTCCATAACCACTCTGGAAAACCTATCCCAGTGCCTTACCACCCTTACATTATTATTTTAAGTCTTCTCCCCTATTTAAATGTTTTCCTTAAGTATGTGTAAAAGGGTTTGCATCTCCTGTAATTTCTGTATATTTCCCAAACTGTTGAGTTTCTGCTGGGCTGGATGTGGTTGTTCCAAGCTTCACATCCACAAGAACCACCAGCATTTCTCCATCCCTTACTGGAGCCAGGACAACACAAGCCTGACTTGAGAAGTGCTTAAAAAGAAAGGTTCAAAAATCTTTCACTACGTACTTGTTTGAGGGCCTCTAAAACTCAATGTTCTGTGCTGAAATCGATTCACACTGTCAATAGCCAGGAATTCCCAGAGCTAAAATTGGGATCTGCTTTTGACTATTGCAATTCTGAAAAGTCATCATCACATAAATACAGACATTGAGGATGAACCTGAAAGTTACTTTTTTAACTTTTAGTGAACTAAAACATTCAGTAGTGAGAGGGTTCACTGGTGCAATGTTAAACCTCTGGTCACACGGTATTTTGCATTTTTCCTGTTAAACTTTTCTGTATTTCAGGTGATTTACATTAAATGTACATGTTCACAAAATCTTGTATCTGGGACATTATACAGAAATATAAAACTGATGCTGAGACTTCCAAAAGCACATGCAAAGGTGGTGATTTTTTTTTGGTAATATTCAAAGCATAAACCCAGCTTAATACTCACATGTGCAGGAAAATCTATGAAATCCCTACCAATAATTACAATCTGCTGATGATAACAATTCCAGGTGGTTAATGGGCAGTCTGTACCCTCAGCTCTCCACCCGTGGTGACAGCAGCAATGGCAGCTCTGGTGAGGATGTGCTGACTTTGAGAACAAACTTCTCCTCCGGCTCCCCATAACCAGCTGGAGGGCAGTGGGTCCTGTCCTGAAGGGATCCATGGCTGGCGAGCCTCCCCTGCGATGTCCAAAGGCAAACTTCCGTGGGGGATGCAGGTGGACACAGCTGCCCTCTCCCAAGTTCTTGTGGTCACACCAGTGCTGCCATTGATGATCTCCTCCTTCAAGGTCCCACCTCAGCTTTCAGCAGTCCCTGCACCACCTAAATAGGCTCTGACCCAGGGAAACAATGAGATTTCTTGGTGGGGAATTTGACTGCAAGGGAGGAGGAGAGACCATCTGGGACCAACAGTGAGTTTTGCACCTTGCCAGTCTAAAAAGTATGTGATTTTAAGTTTCACACTGAGATCCCCTCCTAATATCCTGATATCCAATTAGGAATCAAATCTAAAATGACCCTCTTTTGGTTTAAAGCCATTCCCCCTTCTCCTATCACAAGGATCAGTTATGGTGGTCTCCAAGCTGCAGTTTGTGAAAAATAAAACAAATCCACATTTCCACCACCAGCAAAGGTTAATTCACCTTATCCAGTCTCAGATCCACACATGAGCTTCTCACTTCCACCGTCGTTTTTCCTGGAGTTTTCTTTCAGAGGCTGAGAAAGCAGCCAAAGGTGGTGGCAGCTTTTGGAGAAGCATTCCAGCCATGAATCTTCTATCAGACAGATAGGGTTTAATCTCAAATTGTGGAATATACCCCTTTCACACAGGCCGAAAGTTTCAATTCAGTTTTGTGGAGCAACTGCTTAGAGAGAGGACATGAAGGAGCAAATTCTTCATTCCTCCTATATTCTGAACCTTTAATGAAGGTGAGTTTTAGCCCTGCAAGGTTTGTGAGATCCGACTCTCTGCAGCTACGACTCTCTTGGTATTTCCACTTAAAAATTTTATTTTCAAGGCACCGTAATTGTATGTAAAGTTTTTCTTGGATCTGAAAGACAAAAAGCCCTAACAAGTCAAAAGCTCAGCCTGGGAGAAACAATTGATCTGCATACAGATGGAAAGACGTCTTCAGAAGGGAAATCTGAGGGTTTGATACTTTTTTCATTCTTATCCGAAATTGCTTTGGTTTTGAACTCACATTTTATCAACTGCAGAATTCACTTCAGTGTAAACCTCATTGATTTCAGCCACGTTTTATTCCAGGGATAAATGTGATTTCATTATTCCATTACAAAGTACATTAAAAATAAAAGACAGGTAGCAACTCTATCACTGAAGATGGGATTCATTCCATATGTGTAAGGGGGTTATTTTTTTTCTTCAAGAGGGTTTTAATTTGGGTTTCTAACATATAGCCATGCATATATACAGCAGGCAAAGAAGCTATAGCCTGTCATTTCAATAAAACATGTATGAAAGCATCCCTAAGCACCTCCTGACATGTCAGGAATATATGGTGTAAGAGTGTGTCCATGTCAGCAGTGACAAGCTGAACCTTAATGGCTCTAAAACAGTCTTTATGGTTTACTGTACCAGTAATCCATTTTATAATGAGTGCTCAACTAGATACTACAGTTCTGCGAGTTTTCTCTGCCTTTTAACTCAGCCCAAGGTGCCTAAACGAGGGGAAAAAACTCCAGATTGTGGGTGATCCTTCCAGAGGAGCGTTATGTGCTGAAATACTTATGCACGACAGATAAATTAAGAATAAGGCTTTACTCTAATCCTTAAGTTTCCTTTTGTGGATTTTAAGACAGACCAGTATTGATGTTTTACTGCAGTTTGGGAGGAAGGTTTTAAATTTTATCAAGCTGGCACTGCTTTGGACTTAAAAAATGCAGGGAAGGGGAAGAGGTGCCGTAAGCCCGTGATGGACAACACAGCATTTAGAGTTGGAACAAAAGCAGAATTTCCTATCATGATCTCACCCTGATCCTGCACTCTTTATCCATAGGAAATAGCAGGGTTGCCAGCAAGGAACAGGGAAGCTGTGGCTAAGGTGTAGCAGCAGTTGGAGCGTCTTACTTGCATCAGTGTCCTGGGATAACCCATTGGAACACAAAGCTCTTTGCACACATAGAAACATGGAGGGGTTTAAGTTGAACGGGACCTTAAGGACCATCTTGTTCCAACTCCCTGCCATGGACAGGAGCACCTTCCACTAGGCCAGGTTGTTTCAAGCCCCATCCAACATGGCTTTGAACATTTTCAGGGATGGGGCAGCCACAGCTTCTCTGGGCAACATGGGTTAAACAAGCTGTTCCTCTGTGTAGGATCTGTAAGACATCAGGAGTAGGCACCCACTTTAAAGAAAGGCAAAATAGGGTTCAGATTTCCAGGGAAATGAGGCTTTGAGGAATCCAGTCCCTAGACTGTTTGTCTGCTGAATTTCCAGCCCACAGAGGAATGGATTTTGGGGAACCTCTGCAGGGCTGCATATAAGCACTGGGAGTCCAATACATTTCTGCCTTGGAGGCCATAGCTCTGGTGAAGTCCATCTCCTCAGTCCCAGTCTCGTGCTGGAGAGACCCCTGAGGAAATGCATCCCTCCAGATCCTCCCATTTTCCATCCTCAGGGACACACGTGACCCTCGCTGCCATCCAGATGCTCTCCCTGCTCACCACCTCTTTCCAAGCCCTACTTCACACAGATGCCTCCTCTGCATCATGCTCAGGGCACCCAAAAAGCAATCCCAGCTCCTCCAAGGGACACCCCTGGGCACTCGTGACCCTGGAAGACACTCCGGAGAAGGAGGCAGAGCATCCCTCCCTCAGGCAGGAGGTCCTGGGTGCCATGGGCTGCGGCTTGGGAGCGCCCAGGGGGGAGAGGGAAGGAAGCAACTAGAAACAGCCACTTAACATCTATTTAGAGCCTGGGAGCATTTGTGAAAGCCATCCCCATTACTGTTGAAAAGATGCAAATTTGGTGAAATAATCAGCTGTATGGCTGCAGGCTGTTTCTCAAGTACCCTGATTCCTTACAGGAGGGAAGGTATTAGTGTAAGACACACAGCAAGGCCAAGTTCATGTTGCTCAGAGGTAGCCCCGAACCAAACTCCACCAAGTGCTATAAAACAAGATTTGTTATCCTGGGAAGCATTGACAGTTCATCCAATAAAGCCCCAAAAAACAGAACCCTTAAGGCTGGTTGCAGGGGTGCAAAAAGCAGCGCTCCCAGGCATGTCTGGCTGAGGGAACACGTGTTGGCTGCCCCACACAGCCCCTGCCCATCCCAGCCCGGGCACCCGGCAATTAAAGCCATCTCCTGGCATCTCCTTTTCATCAAAAATCCCTTGATATGTTTGAGGATCCATTTATCTGCTGCAATAAAGAGCACAAAGCAATCTGTGTGCAGGGCTTTTTGTTTAAAGCTAGGGAACATCCGAGGAGGAGCTCTGCCTTAAAATCCTTGGAAAACAGCTAAATGCATGGCTTAATGCAAGGTGTAATCTACTTCATGTCTCCAGGCTTCCCTCTCTGCCACCTCCTCCACCTCCCTGCTTTAACTGACTAAACTTTGGGAAAAAATAACGATGTGTTTAAGAAAAGGATGAAATTTAACAGCAAACCCCCGTTCTCCTTGTATTTATTATTTTAAATATTGTACTAAGAAGCTTAAAATGCTGCAATGTTTAAACAATATATTTAATTTCAGCAGTATCAAATACATTTTTAAACCACCAGTGTCTTCAGGGTGAGCCTTCAGTCAAGTAGTTTAAACATTACAATTCCAGCTCTCCCTAAAATCAGTTTTACAGCCAGTGGCTTAAAATAACAGAATGGAAACAAAAATGTATCCTCTAAACAAAAATGTATCCCATCATCAGACACATGTTCAGCTGGGTTTGTGCTGTGCATACAGTGGGACAGGAGATAACAATGTAAGGCATCTTTTCAAATGTGGAAATATTTTCCTGTATGGCATAAGAAAAAAAAATAAATAAAACACTTCAAGTGGCTTTTAGAGCAGAGTAATGGAATAAAGTGGAGTTGGAGAGGGTGTGTTTGTGTGCATGCCACAGTTTGTGCTACAGTATGCATCTTTATGTATTATGGATTCCTTTTTCTCACATTTTTCTCAGTGGACAGATATTGTGCTGTAGTTCTCAGAATACCTGAGAAAAACATTCCAACAAATTGCATTCCTTGTCTATACAGATCCTATAAGGAGCACAGAATAGGAGAGGAGAATCTTCATCATAGAAAGCCTTTTTTGATTCCTCCTCCTCCCCCCCCAATCTTCTGTAACAACATAAAAGATACTGTTATGACAAGTACTCTGGTAGTTCATTCTTTCATTTATAATTTAACCACAGCCTATATAACCTAATCAGAAAAATGTGGAGCATGATTAGTACAACAATCGAATACAGTTGGGCTCCTTGAACAACTCAAAGAACAATGCAAAAGGAGGAGGGAAAAAAAAAAAGAAAGAAAAAAAGAAGATGGAAAAAAATCAAGAAAAACCATCGCAGGCATATCAGAAAATATGTGGTATTTCTTTAATATTTCATTTTAAACTACCTAATTGTGTTTTTAAGCTTCGGTTCCTGTAATTTTGCAAGATGAGGCATTCCAGTGAGAAAACATATGGTAAGGGATTTTTAAACCACATAGCTAGAGTGCATCATAGACTTATCTGCTGCTTTAGTGTCACAAAAATCCACCACTGAATTTATCCAGTCACCCATTAAAGAAAGAAAAGAATTAAAGGAAAAGGAGTTTAAAAATCCCCAAATGCTCCAACCCCCCCCCCCCCAAAAAAACCACTACTGGAAGGTGCCATCAGGTTCAAGGCAGGAGCTGGGTAAATCTGTGAGACTTCCCACGGCAGGAAAAGTGGCAATTAGCTGGATATTTTGGGATCCTGCCTAGCAAATATTGTACATGGTGGTGACAAACTGTCACGAGCAACAACTTGTACCAGCACCTTGGCTAAAATGAGCTTTAATGACCCTCGTGCCCGAGATTGAGGAGAACTTCACGTCGTGGCCCTTCCCAAAGCTTTCCCGAGGTGAAATCCAAGGGAGGTTTCAGCTCGGCACGTAGGAGCAGGCAAGGAGACATTTGCAGGGGAGACACTGAATCAGCACTTTATAAGCCTGTTCTGAGGGGATGTCAAGACATGAGAGAGACAAACTTTGACATCTGCATGTGGCAGGGAGAGCTGGGCGCTGGGGGGATGCTCCAGCTTCCAGGGATGCGGAGTCAGGCTGGGTGGAGGGCGCTGCTCCCGCCCAGCTGCTCCTCCCAAATCTGCCTGGAGAGAGAAGGGTTTCCTTGAGCCCAGACTAAGGTAAGAGGAGGACACGGTCAGGCTTGGCTGTGGGGGAATTTCAGGCGACGCCTGGAACAATGTCACTGCCGTGAACACCGAAGGAAATCACAATGCCTTGGCACTGACATCAAGTCCTCGGGTTCTGTGGGAAGTGGAGTTGAAAGGAACTTTTGGAGGCCGGTGGTTAACTCTTGGTGAGAAGGAGGGATGTGCCACCAACACCGAGCCAAACTGGATACGGGGTTTAGAATCGGGAGCTCCCAGTTATTTTTTCAAAGATGCCAAGGCACAAATTATCCCCTTGCAAAACCTTCCCCTCACAGCCATGAAAAGCCACGAGTGTCGCTGTGTGTGTATCCACACAAGCTCCTGTCTCCTCATCCTGTTATTATCTAAAATTCACCTGGAATCAGGCTCTCCTGGCTTCTTTTTTTTTTTTTCTTTCTTTTTTTTTTCTGCTTATCTTGCTTTTAAAAGACAAACTCTTAACCCCTTGCACTTCAGGGATTCCCTTAAGGTTGGCTACATTTTCCCGCTGGGAATTTCTAAGTGTAAGGACCGAGAAAAGCGTAAGGTGTTAATCTTGATAATTAGTGCACAAAACCAATTAGAGGGCCAAAAAACCTTAAGGCACAGAAAGTGATTTTTTTGTTTATTTGCTTACCTTATTAAGTTAAATATCTGTCTGAATTAATCACTAATGAACGTGAAGAAGGCTCAATAGCACCGGCTTAATGAACAGCAGTGTCAGATGCATTTTACAGGGCACCAAATCACTGGGCAGAGGGAGCCAAGTCGCTCCTCAAAAATCACTTTTCTGCCCAATTTTCTGTTTGCGAAGCAGTAAATTATTTACATTTATTGTGCTGATTGAAGCACTTAAATAGTATGAATGGAGCCCAGGCAGGTTTGAAAAAATATAGAATCATTGCACAGCCCTGCTGCTGGAAATTCACTTTGTTTTCCCCTAAAGGCTGCACCACCACCACCACCACCACCACCCCCCCCAAATTTATTTTACAATTCTTGCAACACCCTGCTATTACAGTAAACATATTTTTGTCTGTAATTTATGATTTTTCAGACTTTCAGTGCTGCAGGATTTAAATTGGGCATTAAGAGCAGTCCCCTTCATACTTGCCTGGTGGCTTGAACAAAGTTCAGGTGTTTTCCGGATCAAACTGTTCTATATTTTCCCCAAAACAACGGCGTTTTCCCTCTCTTTCCATCTATTATTCACATCGTAAACATCTGCATTGTAAACGTCAGATGTACTAATTGTCATGTCCCCAGCTCCAGGCACGAAGCGAACGTGCTCAACATCACTCTTAAAAAATAATTCTCATTTTTTCTATTAATATCTCCCCAAGCCTTGCCCTTTATTTCCGAGCAGGCACGGAGCTTTTGCAGCCCTTACGCTGCTTTGTTGGGGGTTTTTTTCACACACACCCCCCCCCACCTCCCCGCTTTGGAAAGCCTTCCTGAAATCTTTTCCTGCTGCAGATTTTTGGCTGCACGGACACACAGGAGGAAGGTGAGCTGATGCCTCAGCCCTGCGTTAGAGCCACATAATGGAATAGGACGGAAGGGGAAAGACTCATAGCAGAGGAGCAGAGAAAGTGGCAATCCAGAGCTTTCTAGGATCTCCTTAAAGGTGATTTTTATCTTTTTTAATTGCAGCCTCTGGAACGATGGATGTTTTGTAGTAAATACGTGCCCAGATATTTGCAGGAGAAGAACTTTGCAGGTTATTTGGGCGCTGAGATGCTTTGTGAGAGCACACGAGCTGCGTGTAAGCTGATGCACAGAACCTGCTGTGACTACTCACAGCTTCTTACTCCGTGTGTAAGTCCTTCCCTACCTTGCTTTAATAAAATAAACACTAATAACCCTTTGAAAGAAATGTGGGACCGTTTTAAAGGAGGAGAAACTGCAAACTGCATCCTGCAGATTTAACTATTTCGGCGATTTGGGCTAAACGCTGTTCAAGCACCATTAATGGGGAAAGTGCCCTCGCTGTTCACAGGAGATACTCCAGGAGTAAACACCACCCTGGCTGCGAGCCGCTAATTAAAGGAATCGGGCGCAACTGAAAGAACCCCGAGTAAAAATACCAGTCCTGTTGGAATGGCTGGAAATGCAGAGCCCAGGATGGGACGGAGCGGTGCTGGGATCAGAGCAGCCCAGATCCTGCATCTCCAAACTCCTCTGCTCTTTGTTACTTAATGCGATGCAGGAGATCAAAGATCCACACAGGCTGTGCCGGGGTGTTGCTGCAGTCCCTGTCACACCGGGCTTCTTGCCTTTTTTTTTTTTCCCTTTTCCCCCCCTTTTTCCCCATTTTTTTTTTACTTTATTTTTTGGAGGGGGGCTAATTTTTTTAGCCGTTTCTCTTTCTTTTTTTGGGGAACGCTTTTTTTTCGTTGTTTGGTTTGGTTTGATTTTTTCTTATTTTTTTTTCCTTTTTTTTTCTTTTTATTTTTGCTATTCAGTTTTTTTTCCTTTTCTTCGTTTTTCTTTCTTTTTTTTTTTTCGCCTTTTTTGTTTTTTTTTTTTTTTTGATTTTTTTGGTT
>JAWMRA010000162.1:35200276-35205276 GCA_035584735.1 Pseudotriccus pelzelni
CATTCCAGCCTCGGGAAGGTCGGCTGCGAGGAAAATATTAATATTCCCTCTTAAGCCCCAATCCGGCAAGAGCTTCGCAGCGGGAAAACTTTGCCCCATGGAAACCCCGGGAGCTGAACTGAGCCCGGAGTCTGTTTCAGGATCCAGGCCTCGGATTTCAGGGGCGGGTGTCCTTCATCCTGCAGGCAGCATCTTCCCACCCCACTGCTCTCCAGAGGGAGAACACTTGGAGACGGAGGATGCGGCAAATCAGAAGGAAGGTGCGTGAGCAGAGCTGGGTGATGGAGTAGCTGCCTGGAGAGCCCATTCCTGGGGAAGAAAGGAAAAGCAAAAATCATTCAGAAATCCTCTCTTAAAGATCTTTCTTTTTTTTTTTTTTTTTAAAATGAAGCAGAGTAACAAGATTGTGTAACAAATCCTTTTGTGTGGGTGCGCAAACTTCTGAATGAAACGTGAATACACGTTGTGCTGTTTTACAAAAGCCCCTTAAAAAAGAGCTTGTAGGTCTGCAGGCTCCAAAAAAATATCTTTAGGTTTGAAATGAGTGTTGTCATATATGAAGCAACATAATAAAACCCTGTGAGCCTTTCGCAGAGTCAGGAAAGTTCAGCCGTTAACCACGTTAACATAAAAATTGCTCGAAAACACAGGAATAGTAATTTGGGGATAAGAAAGGAGGTAGAATTCATGTTATAAGTGCAAGTGATCTGGAAATAGCTGTTTGTCTTGGACATTTGCAGGGAAGTGACATCATGCCGAGTGTCCATGGGGATATTAGTCCTGCATTTTTCAGTCCAGATTCTGGCACTAAAGTTGGCAAAATTAGACCATTTTGTTGAAGTGATCTTCGAGCCGCCCACCTCCAGCACACATTACAGCACACCTATGACATGACCCAAGAACAATGGGTGAAAAATGGGCTATAAAAACATGAATGGCCTGCTTCATATAAAGCAGATTTTATAGTGCAGGTGTGCCTTCATTTATCGATACTGTAAAGCAGTGAGATCATACTGGCAGTAAAACACAACATTTGTGAAACAACAACCACGAAAAAAAAAAGAAAGAAAGAAGAAATTCTATTAATTAAAAAATGTAATGGCACAGATAAAAACTCAACGGGGTGTTTTAGAAATATATTTGATATTTTGTCATCAGATGCTTTACATCAGCTCGCACAGAATTCAGCCAGCTCTGAGAAGGATATCTGGAAAGGAGAAAAAAAAATACTTAATTGAACTGTAAAACTATATCCCACATTTAGGAAAAACCAGGCATGTAAAAATATCTATTTAATAAGTGCCGTTTAAGTTGTTAAAGCTGGTGGAGGGGTTTTTTTTTTCTTTCCTTCACCCATTAGGATATGAATGGGAAAAATTATGAATAGGAAATCCTGCTGGAGTTTTTATTGCCTATTTCCTTTCGGGAAGATGGCATTGTTCCTCTTTTAAAAAAGGGAAGGGGCGTAAAATAAGCCCAGGCATATGACAGACATCCTTCAAAGCTGGGATGGCAGGAGTGTGTTGTTCTGTATTTTTGTTACTCACAAGGCAAAGGCTGTTCTATTTTTAAGCAGGGCTGTGCTGCTGTGGACTTTTCCCTTCCCTTGAAAGGGGTTTTGGCATAATGTTGTTTTGATTAAGGCAGATTTCTGTTCTATTCTATTTAGTTTCTTTTTGGGGTTTTTTTTCCCAGCACAATGCAGGAGCGAGGGATTTTTGTGGTTGTTTATTTTACTGTTGTTGTTGAGTTTTTCCTTTTTATTATTATTAAATCTCGTTCCAGGACAGAGAATAAAATTTTTCACCCCACATCAACAGCTCCAAAAGTCCTTACCTGTGCAGCAGGCTTTGGCTACGTCCACCTGTCAAGCCGCACTTTCAGGGGATTTTAGGATCTTCGCTCTCTTGGTTATTTTTTTGGGACTGGGGAAAAAAAAATAAATTAAAGATCTGACAAATTTCCTTGGCGAAGGTCTCACCCTCCAAAGCCTCGTTTGGTTTAATCACTCTAAGCTGAGTAAGGGGAGGGAAGGGATGTGCCTCCTTTCACCCCACACAGTGGTCAGCCCAAAACATATTTGGGAGTTTTGCTGGAGCACCCAAAAAGTGGGGGAACCCCCCTTGGCCACAGCCTGGGGGCTCCTGCCTGACCTGATGACCCTCACCTGGGGCTTGTCCTCCCCCTCTGCCTTCACTCCCCCCTTAGTGTCTCCCCCTCCCCAACTGCCACCATTCCAGCTTGTGTCATCATGTTCAGCACAGATGTTTCAGCAGCTGTACATGTTGAGCAGGTTTGAAAGGATTTTTTCCCCTAAGATATTCTTTTCCCTGATATTTTTTCCCAAGATTTTTTTCCCCTAATATTTCTTTTTTTCCTAAGATTTTTTTCCTTATATTTTTAGGTAAGATTTTGTTTCTAAGATTTTTTTTTCTTAAAGCTTTTTTTTCTTGTCTGACACATCTCGTGGACTGATAGCAATTGCCAGCCACTGCAATGGGATGTGGGACCTCAGTGACCCACACCATGGACACAGCTTCCTCACTCCCCATCTATCCATAGGTTCATTGATTTTCCCTATTTCTTTATTTTGCTGTGCCTGGGCAGTGGGTTTGTTGTGTTCCTGACTCAGTGGCTGGAGCATTAATTTTTTTATTTAGTTTTGGGGAGCTCCCCCACACCAAGCCCTGTCACTATTTCCCAGATGTAATAAAGTCACGGAGATTCCTGGAATAATGTCTCCAGCAACCTGCTGAAGTTGAGCAGCTGAACAGTGTCCTGGTTGCTCTATTTGACTTTCTTCAGGAGTTACATTGGTGATTGGAGTCTTAACCAAAAAAACTCTGAAATGTAAAAAGAAACGAAATCCCATGAAGCCCACAAGATGTTGATATTCCCAACCCCAGGCACTGGTTGTCTTTTGGGATGGCTGAAGGCTCTGGCACAAGAGCTCTTAGATAAATAATCTGTACAGTGACTGTTTTGTTTAATTACTTTTTTAATGTCATTTTTCTTCTGTCACAATACACAATACTCTTCCTCTTCCAGTGATTGAACGTAAGGAATTTATCCTGAAGATTCCCAGGAAGGATCCTATTTATACAAGCAGGGACATTTCAGGGGCTGTGCCATGACTTATTGCTGAGTCTGGCTGCCAGTTCTTAAGTATCTTGTTTTTCTTTTTGGTCCTTTATGTATGAGCTGATTCTTATTTACCTTTAATAATTCAGTAAGTGGGGGAGGAAATGGAGTGGCTTTGGATGCTAACTGGCCCCACCACTTGGTTTTTGGATGCTGGCAACAAGTGCATGCAACCCTGTGGGAGCCAGCAGGGATGGCAGAGCTGCCTGGCTCCCTCCAGCACTTGGCCAAGCCACACCAGCCATCCTGCTGTCCCAAAACCTTCCCAGTTTCCCTGATTTACTGGAAGGTCATTCAGGTTTCTTTGGTGACTTGGAATTCAGCATTCCTGGCTCACAAGGGGAAGCCAAAAAGAGGATTTGCTTTGTGTTTGTGCTCTCCCATCCCAAACCAGAGACAGCCAGGGCTCATGTCATGTGGGCAGCTCTGCACAGTCCAAAACCAGCACCCAAGGGGGCTTCCACTGCTTCGGTGCCCTGGCATTCCCTGCTCCTCTGCCCTCGGAGGCAGGAGCTGGAGAAGGGATGGTGGCATCACCTCCACATCTGCTGGAGCTTCCCTTTCACACGATGAATTTGTGGCTACTGAGGGGGCTGTGTGGGCTTCCTGTGGCAGATGTGACAGGCAAGCTCTGCCCTTGGACACCTTTAGGTCCTTCACTAAGTGCAGGAATGGGAATGTGATTTTTTTGTTCGAAAATCAAGGGAATAAAGCCAAACCTGGCTTCCTGGGCTCAGCACACAGCCTGTGCACCTTTGTTTTTGCAAAACTTTTGGGATTATTTCTGTTTCAGCATTAAACACAGTATTTTTTTCCCAGCCATCAATACCACCATGCAGACAAGTCTCCATGAGTTCAGGAGAGCACAGCTCAGAATCCACCACTGCTCCTCCTGCTCCTCTCCCATCCACCTGCACGGGAAGGGGGTTTGCTCCATACAACCATCCCTCCTGCTGTGCTCCCTGGGATCTGCAACACTCCCAGGCATTTCCAAGGGGTGAATCAATACCGAAGTTCATTCACCAGCACTGCCAATTCAAGACCATTTTTCTTTTTTTTTTTTTTTTTTTTTTTGACGTGGTTGTTAAATTCACTTGAAAGTAAAACAGAAAGGGCTTTCCTGGTGCTGGGACAAATCCATCCCTTTCCTCCTCCTTCCTCCACTTTCCCTGATACCAAATGATTCTGCAGCACTCAGTTCAATTTTAGATTACATTAGGAATCCAAACTAAGGAAAATTTTCCATGTGCTCCAGGGAGTTGAACATAACAATATTGCACTTTAAAAAAAAAAAAAAAAAAAAGACAAAATAAGGGCCACAAGCAGAATTTTTAAATGCGACATGGTAAACAACCCAAAAGCTTCACTGGGACTACCATGGGTTTTTTCCTGCTATGTTCCTGTGTTATTAAAACCCAAAGAGATGTGCTGGGATCACTGAACATGGGTGATGCAGTAGATCATAAAATCCCAGAGCTGTTTGGTTTGGAAGGGACCTTACAGACCATCTTGTTCCAACTCCCTGCATAGGCAGGGACACCTTCCATTAGAACCAGTTGCTCCCAGCCCTGTCTAACCTGGCCTTGGACACTTCCAGGAGTAAGACTCAGGCACCACAATCAGAGATACCAGGAAAATACTTTCAAGATCTTGGACTTTTTAAGTCCAACCATGAACCCACATGAGTTTTGGCACTTGCAGAGCACCCAGCCTGCAGCCCCCTGGCTGCCCTTTCCATAAAGGTTTAATTTTATAGACAGAGTCACAAACTGTCTATAAACCTGTGGCTGCTGCCACACCTTGAAGTTGCCCTGCAGGATCAGGAGACTTGTTGGAAAAAGAGGTCAGATCCTCAACAG
>JAWMRA010000162.1:35210276-35216019 GCA_035584735.1 Pseudotriccus pelzelni
TCTATAGTGATAATGATGTACTATGTGCACCTATTGGGAATATATAAAATTAGAGAGAATTTCTGTTTGCTTTGGTCCTCTTTCTAGAATAATTACAGGAACTGCCATTCATTCCCATTCTGTTACCCTGATTATTCTAGAATAACCTGGTTATTAAGGTTTAGGCGTGTTTAAGAACATACTGCAAAGTGACAACTTGTCATGTTGGTATTATCAATACTTTACAATTTCCATA
Organism: Pseudotriccus pelzelni; assembly: GCA_035584735.1. NCBI lineage: Eukaryota > Metazoa > Chordata > Aves > Passeriformes > Tyrannidae > Pseudotriccus > Pseudotriccus pelzelni. Next base: position 35,210,512 of record JAWMRA010000162.1, read on the forward strand.
TTAGTGACCCAATTTTCTCAAGATTCCTGAGTGTTTAATTTGGTGGGGAGGAGGAGGGAGTAAATGATGCCTCTCCCTTTACTCTATTCAAAGAAACCTTAATGTTCTGTTTCTGAATAGAAGCCTTCCCCTTAGCAACTAAAAAAAAGAGTCAGAATTAAAATCTAAACACATTCTCAGGTTGGAAATCCTTCTGCTTTTATCACATGTGGTGGGGAACACTTTTAATTTTCCCCCTGCCCGTGGCAGAAGGGCTAAATTCAGGGAATTATATAAACCAGAAGTGCTGAGTGGCCAACCCCAAACCTGTTTCCTAGAATAGCACTTTACAGCCTTAAAACCCCACCATGTTAATGAAATATATTACCTTAAATACCACTTTCCTGCTGAGGCAAGATATCCTCCATGGGGCAGGTGTATAATAGCAGGTATTTTCACTGTTATTTGGAATTTCCTTCGCTATGGGGAATTTCTCCTGTGGAAGGACTGAAGTTTCACCAAAGGAAGCACAGCAAAGGCTCTGTGCTGGTGAAGGTGCCTATAAAGCTGTCCAGAAACACACTTAGCTGACGTACTGACAGATTGTGCAATTTTCCTGTGGTAATTACTCAATGGTTCAGCAAATGGTAACTAAATCCTTTGGAAATCAAAATGTCTAATTGCAAACGCACATATGGCATCGCCCCATCCATTCCACAGAAGGTAATGGAACAAGCACACCCAAACCTTCCCTTAATTCCCCCAGCTCAGAAGCCACCAGTGACACAAAACAGTTGTCATTTGGAAGAATATGTGGGGAAACAAGATGGAATAAAAGAGCATTTGGAAATCCTGGTGTGCTACACACAAAGCTGGGGTGCAAAAGCAAGATTAAGCCAATTTTGTCAATAAAGGGGGGGAAAAGCGTTGCAGCTCTGATGTTTATATAAAAACCTCTTCACTGCCACTAATGGGCCAAAATTGTAAAGATGGGTTCAACGTTTGGTCTTCCCAGGTGGATACAGACACATGGGGTTCGTAACACAGGTAATATCTAGCTTACACCGTGCCAGGGGAGCACGTAGGATTACTGGGCAACAGCTTGCTCGTGTCGGGTCTGCTGGATCCCATGACCATAGGGGACATGTTCCCCAAGCCCCCTGGTGAGCACCAAATCCTGATGGCTGAGCAGAAGAGCAGGGAAAGGGCCTTGCCCACCCCACCCCAACCCAGCTGCCACCAACCTGCACAGTGAAGGAGGATCCAGGCAAGAAAATGAGCTGCAGGACTTTGTCCAAGGGTATTGCTTGGTGTAAACAATGGTGTCAGATGATGCTGTGGGAGGAGAGGAGAGAAAATCAGGCCCTTGCATCTCCTTAAAGGCAAAAACTGGGGACACCGTGCTTAAGCCAGGATTTAAGGTGAAGTCCTTGGTCATTTTTTTGCCCCTGCTGAGGAGCTCAAAGTCAGGAAACCCAAAAGAAACCCAAAAGATCAACAGTCCTTTTGGGGGAGGGAATAAATGATTATTTTATTTATGTTTATTTTAGAATTACTTCATAGGAGGAATTGCTGAAATGTGACCTGTATGTATTTCCATCCATCCGACCATTCCAGCAGCTTTTAAGGTCAGATGCAGGCAAACCTCCTCTTCTTATTTTGAAAAATACCCTCCATTCCAAACATTCAGATATCTTTAATGCCGGAGAGTTACACTGAATTAGCTATTAATTAAGGTTTCTGAGCCAACTTTGGACCCTTTTTCTAGAAGACACAGTCATATGTTCTACATTTTGTAATAACTAGGCTGAAAACCTGCATCACTTACCTCTCTTCTTCTCCAAAGAAACCCAACCCCCCATCATTGTGACTCTCCTCGGGATTAGGAGTTCTTCTTTTTATTTCTTGCTATTAATGTTTAGAAACTATGAGGGTGTATGATTAATGCAGGTAGAGTGACTTTGATATAGGACAAAGTAGCATTAATTGTATGATATACATTATTTTTAAAACAACTACATTGTCTTCATCTTGCATAATTATCTCTTTGTTGCTGTTAATCAGGATTTCCCAAAGTGGCACACAATAAAAAGCATTAAGGTTTATGTCAGCAGATCCAAATCTGGAATCAAATCTATCTGTACCATCAGGTGCCCATTAGGCCGGTGGAATTGCACATTAAAGACACTCAGACATTACGGACGGTTTTCTCTTGCAGTAACAGGGAGAAAGGAGAAATTGGAGCTCTGAAAACGGCATAGGAAAAGACAGTTCCTGCCCAATCCATTACAGAGAAATGAAGAGAGGGAAAAGAGATGAAATACTCACCCCCTGACATTTTTGAGCAGTGCCTTAGCAAATTTTCAGAATATCCTGCCAGCATAAAAACATCCTCCAGATTTTTCTCTCTCAAATTTTAGCCACAGCGTTGCTCTCTGTGAAACGGTAAAATAAAGAAGGTGGGCACTGCTGCACGAAAGGGGCTTCCAGAGGGACAGGATGTGTCTCATTCCAGCACAGGTCCCAGACAGGGGCAGCATCCATGTGGGGTTGTTGTGTAAGTTGTGAGTAAAAAGATCACCAAATATAAAATTGAAATGGCTTTATGGCAACATTTTTTCTGTATCCTCTATATGTTCATGGTGGAACTAGGTGGGAATTTTTTCCAAGTAACCTACTTAATGTAGTAGAAACACACAGGCTTCAAGCTTTCCTTTCCCTCCTCTTTTCCCCCCACCTTTTCCTTTTTTTCTTTCTTTCCTTCTCTTTGTTTCTTTCTAAGAAAAGATAAAAGGAATTACAAGGGGCACACCTTGCCATCTACCTCTCCAATTCCCACCTCACCTGCCTGTTCCTCCCATGAGAAACTGTTGGTGGGCTGGAAGGAGGGTCTGAGTGACCATTTCCATCACTTCAGCCACACGAACTCCCTGCAATCTGGGCTGTGCTTCTCTTGAAGTGAACAGGAGGAGGAAGGAGCAAGAGTTGGCTCTTGTCCTTCTGCAGATGTTCTGCAGACCCAAAGGACTCACAAGGAGGGTGCAAACATGCAGTGAGGCAGGGCCAGGGCACGACCCAAGCAGGGCTGAGACAAGGAGAGGGGCTTTCGGAAAAGCAGGAAGGCACATCAGGCCATAGGAGAAAATGAGCCTGGAGCAGTGAAGTAAGAATGATAATACCAAGCACTTATGTTCAAAGCACTGTACAAATATTAATTAATTAATCCTCAAAGCCCGCTCTGGAGTAGATAAGCAAGTGTTATTATCCCCTTCTTGACGAGGAGTCGGAGGCAGCAAGGTTAAGTGTCACGTCCGAGGCTGCAGGGAAAGGCTTCAGAGAGTGTTTTTAAGGGCATAAACACTCCAAACCCAGCCCTGTGCTTATCCAGGAGTTGGAGCCATGCTGGCAGCAAAGAAGAAGGGTCTGAAGAGGACCCACCATCTCAGAGAAAGCTTAAACACTTCTGCAGTCACCTTACAACAGTTTTCACTCACAGGACTCACAGTCTGGAACAGCCCTTTAACCTGGCCAAAGATGACCTGGCAGGAGATCAGGAGGAGAGTTAGATGTGTCTTTGGGTCATATTTGGCAGTTCCCAAACACCACCTCTCCTTGCTGTCACCTTGAGCGTGTTCAGTTCCTCTGTGACACTGTGGCATGTTTGTCACTAGCTTAAAGACAAACCAGGAAGGAAAATTAAGAAATACATAAAGTTGAGTTGATAACAAATTAAAGGGGAGGCTAATTCTGACTTGCCCATGATGCTTTCAAGGCCATGGCCCCAAAAGAGGGAGCTCCACCATCTAGGGAAGCATAAGTGTTGTGTTTCTCATGAAATTCCAACCACCTTGTGCAGGTTTCCCAGCAGAAAATCAATTCTTGAGTGTTTTCCATCTGAAGGAAAAGAGGAAGAAGGGGTCTTTCTGGAACCTGACCCAGAAATTGAGTAACAATGGATCAAGGAACTCCAGTTTGACCCACTCCCCCTGAAAAAGGCTCCAGTTGGAAATGTTTCAGGGTTTGGCCAATCTTTCAAAAGTAATGAATATTTAGAAAACTGTATAGAAAAAGGAGACAAGGAATATGCAGCCAGGAAAACACTTTTCTCGCAAAAAAAAGAGAAGAGTTTATAGGTCAAAGGTGTTTACTGTTCACAATATGGATTAGAGGGGGATTTCAGTGTATTCTGGAGGGACCTGGGGGGAGGGAGCAGGGAAAGGAATTGCCTATAGTGTGCATTTGTTGCTCCAGTTCCTGTACTGACAGCGAAGGAGCTTTGATTGTAAGATGAATTGTGGAGCATGAGCTGCGGTTCTGTTTTTGGACATTGAATTTTCACCAGCACTTTTGACTTCAGGGAGATCTTTCAGAGATGAGAAAAGTGAGGTGGGTGTAGAGCTGCCAGAAACAATAACAGGAACATTTGCCAATTAATCTATCACAGACTGTAGCACCACTTACCTTTTACCCTTCCAATTCTAAGGAGTTACTGTACAGTTCAAATATCAAATTTTTACTGGATACAGCAAAAAACTGAGGGGTTACAGGGTTAAAAAAGGGACATATCAACAACAGGACAATGCTTCTAATTTCCTGTACAGTATGTAATACGTGACCATATCAGTAAATCTGGTCACTATTTCCCCAATACTCTTTTTAAATACATATTTGCATCACCCTTTCTCAGATCATCTTCCCCACACTCATTGGGGTGTCCTGGGAAGGAACACAAACATCCAGAAAGCCCATCCTGAAACTCTTTTTTTTGTAGTAATCTTGGGACAGAGCGTCTTCTAACTTATTCTTTAACCCTATCCTGCATTTTCCTTAGCATTCATAAACACAGGCAAAGATGTGTTTCCGGGTTTAACGAGCCATTTATAACTAATTACTGAAGCTTATTAAGCACAGCTTTGGCTTAGACATTTTATCCCTACCTTTTCTCTACAGTATTCACCAAAATTTGGCTTCCTAAGAGGAACTAATTGAATTTCATGGTTTACACAGTGCTTGCACACTCTCTTTAATCCCCAGCTCTACTTTTTCTCTTACAGATTGTCCCAGAAGAAAGCCAAAACATTAACTTTGTATTTATTGTGTAAATAAGGAGTTTTTTAAAAATTCTATCTCCAGGCACACACACACACTGGGTTGGAGCCTCTTCTAATTCTTCAGTGCTCTGGTGCAACTTCATTAAATGAGCAGCCACACAACAGTGTGGAAACTAAAGTGAGATCTTCTATGGGTTATTGTGGACAAACAGGATCAGATCTGCCAGATATTTGTAGGTTTTCAGGGAAATTGGCTTCACCTAAAGATTCAGGTCTCCTGTCCCTCTGTGATGGACACTGGTGAGGCTCCACCTTGAGTGCTGTGTCCAGTTCTGGGCCCCTCATGACAAGAAGGACATTGAGGGGCTGGAGCGTGTCCAGGGAAGGGAACAGAGCTGGGAAAGGGTCTGGAGCACCAGGAGCAGCTGAGGGAGCTGGGGGGGCTCAGCCTGGAGAAAAGGAGGCTCAGGGGGGACCT
>JAWMRA010000162.1:35226164-35259654 GCA_035584735.1 Pseudotriccus pelzelni
TCTTTTCTTTTCTTTTCTTTTCTTTTCTTTTCTTTTCTTTTCTTTTCTTTTCTTTTCTTTTCCTTTCTTTTCCTTTCTTTTCCTTTTCTTTTCTTTTCTTTTTTCTTTCTCTCCCTCTCCTCTCCTCTCTTCTCCCCCTTTCCCATTTTCTTTCCCTTTTTGTTTTTTGCCATTGCAAATTCAAGGTTCAATGCTCCCTCCCTGCCCACTGGCTGTCGGGCAAAGGATCAGGATTTATTAATTATTGGAAGAGCCAGGGAGGGGGCCTTCCTAATTAATGTCTCAGAGTGCAACTTCTCATTTTCAGCTCCTTGCAAGCTTGCTGTACCTGTGTCTGCTCAGATGACACTCAACCCTCAGCCTGAAACTGGAGTCTTGGAAATCAGGGGGGGAAATGCAATAAAAAAATCTTCAGCTGCTTGGGCAGAAAAAAAAGAAAGCTGAAAAAGGGTGCAATCATCCAATTCAGGGAGAGGATGATACAAAAATATCTTTTTTTTTATTAATGTTGTTGAGGCTTAAAGACTGAAATTTGGCCTGGAAGCCTTAGATGAGAGGAAACAAAATGACTGATTTATGAGGAATTGAAAATTGCTTCCCACACTGGCTCATTAATGGCTGAATTGGGCTAAATTTGACTTAGTCCTCATGCAGCAACATTCCCTTGCTGTGGAATACTCTGCATGTCCAGGCATGCAACCTCTGAATTTCCAGCACCATTTAAGGCTGCATCAAACTCATAATTGTTATGGAAAATAAAATAATGAAATACATTAAAGGAATATTCTTCATGTGAAATGTAGGCAGCAAACATGACCTTGGGAGATGATCAGGATCTGGGGCAACATTTTCTTTATGACCAAGACCTTCAACAACAGTTTTATAAGAAAAAGAATTATTTTTTAAGATACAGAATGAATTTTTAAGAAAAATGGTATTCCTTCTTATCCTTGCATTACAGTGACAGCAAAATGACAGGTTTTTGTCACTTTAAATGATTTTGCCATGAAGTAAATCCCCAATTTACGAAAGTTTAGGACATCAGTGGGAATAAAAGGTTCTGCTGTTTAATTAAAATGTACTTCATGGGTGGAAATCAGCATTCAAAGTGCCCAGAACTTACAACAGCGGCGACAAACGAGTCTGTGCTTTGTGCTGCGATTTACTGCTCCAGCTCTGCCTTCAGCCTGCCTTGTGATGTTGCAGGGAACGGGCTGGAAATTAAATCCATGCCTAATATGCTTAACTCGTGGAGGCAAATGAAAGAGCACCCGCTCCATTCTCCAGGCACTGCTCCCCTGCACAGGCCGGGGCTGCCAAGGAGCCTCCACGGGCAAGAGGCACCGGTTTGGGCAGGGAGCACGAGTATTTTAATATATAATGGGGGTAATTTGTCCTGGTTAGAGGAATATCTGACCAGATCAGAGGGATGGGAAGAGGGAATGGGACGAGGAAATGGGGAGAGGGAAGAGGGAAGGGGAAGGGGAAGGGAAGGAGAAAACTCTGATAAAATATATCAGTCAGAAAAACAGATAGCAGCACTGTGAGCAGTTGGTGCTGAGGAGCTCGTCCATAGGGCTTGACCAGTTCATCTCCCTCCTTTCCTGGAGTTACCTGGGGGTTTCAAGCTTGGACCCCACCAGATCAAAGTACCAATCAGTTTGGCTTCCTTTTCTGCAATGTTACATGTTATGTATTAAAAGGAACTCCAAACATTAAATGTTCCAAACTTTGCAGAATAGATTTTACAAGTCACTAACCAGTGAAGTGGTCACTGTCTGCAAAGTCACCTATTTCTAGACTTGAAAGAACTGTGAAAATTAAAGTGTTTTATAGTAATATTGGGATGAATGTGTTGTAAGAGCAGAGATCCTCATTATCTCTCCTGACTGCTCAGCAGGAGACACACTCTGGTTATATTGTGATCCTAATTCCAGTCATGAGGAAAGTGATGAAGGTGGGATTCAGATTCACAGATGAGTAGAAAATTCACAGCCTGTGTTAACATACTAAGGGAAGTTACCCACTAGCGGAACTTGGGGCAATACAGATGGTTAAGGAAAGGAATTCAGGGCTGCAGGATAACAATAAGCACATGCATGAGAGTATTGGTTTCTGTAGCCTCGTACCAGGGAAGGGATGCTGCTAGAAAACTATTTCAAAGGATATGCCAATTTAGCAAGCCAGATAAATTTTTTTTTTAAAAACTTTCACCTGGGAAGGTAGTGATGAGGAACCCATCTGTGTTCAGCTTGCCTTCACCTCTGTTTGAAAAATACAGCAAAACACAGTGATATTACCAGTACTAATGTGAGCAGAGCTCAACCCACTAGAGAATAGGTGCACGAACGTGGGTGCACACAAATGTAAGCCCCAGTTCAAGAATGTGTCCCTTGTTGCCTGAAGGGAAAAAAAAAAACAAACCACTCTTGGCAAGTGGAGAATGCATTATCTCAGTAATATAGCTGGGAGATACCGGAGGAAATTTCAGCATCAAATATTTGTACATGGGTCCAATTTATTAAAAGCAAATATTGACCGTTCGGTCCTTAAATATTTTAAATAATTTATTCTAAATATTTTGATACCGAAGTAAATTAATGCTAAAGCATTTCTTTGTTTGTGCCAAATCAGTGCTTCCCAGTAGGAAGTTAGTCCATCCTTGCAAGCAAGCTTTCCCTCTCAGTAGGCAGTCCATTTCTGCAGAGTGCCATTAACTTAATTTCAAAAAGAACCAGTAAAGGTATATGGAGCAGGCAGTAATAGCATGGAAAATATCCAAAATTACTAGACCCCAGCAACAGAACTTGGATGCCGTTTTCATGCACTAATAATTTGTAGTTTACATATTGAAGGTAACTATAAACTGACTACTTCCTTGGTTAAGTCTTGCAGGTAATTGCAAATATGTTGTTAGTGCTATACCTTTCCCCATGTGAGAGCAGCATCTCCAGGAACAAGAACAGAAAGCACAATTTTCACTCTGTTATCAAAGAAGTGATACAGAGTTTCTTTGTCAGTAACAATATTAAATTTACTTATGATCAAACCATAAAAGTGCAGCAGTTTTTAAGATAGTTTTCATGAGCAGAAATTGCAACATTCTGGATACTCTTGGCATTCATTTAAGTCAAATCTTGTCTTAATAATGCAGATTTGACGACTATGCTTTAGTACATGCATGGAAAATTATATGCTTCAAATCAGAAAAGTCTTTCTGAACTCTCCTTTATTTTGGCTTAGAAATTCAGTGTGTGGAAAGAACAGCAATGACAAAAAGAAGTTATTTGCTCTTGGGTGTAATCCAAAGTCATTTCTGTGAGAAATGGGACAGAGACTTTTTCTGGTCCTTCAAAGGTTTTCCTGAAGAATTCTGAATTTCCACATTTCTACTGCCCCAAGAGCTCCTGATTGGATGGTTTTCATACAAAAAAACAGTTCCAAAAGGTGGGCTGGACTTAAAAAGAAGATTGAACAAGGTGATCTTTCATTAACTCTGGGTTTAGCAACAGCCCAGCTCTCCAACCACTGGTACCGTTCAGTCTGATCGTGGTGATGGACTTTTGGGCATTGTACCCACCAGTTTCCCTCCAGTTAAGCCAAGGGAGAGACAGATGCTTTGGAAGGTGATGGGAGGACCTGCTCCCATCTGGCTAAAGCCAAAGGAAATGACCTGCTGGTTTCACTGCTCTTTGCATCAGGAATTTTCCCAGCAGGGCTAGGAACAGAAGTCCTGGGGAAGGCTTCCAACCACTGGAGTTCCCACACCTCATTTATGCCAATCAGCTGGTTTTGGCAGCTCTACTCACGGAATCTGCATTTCACAGTTTAACTCATAATTTAAGAAATTTCAACCCTCGAGTCTGTGATGTTCTTTAAACTTACCCATGTATGTCCTGTCGGACATTTAAGTGTGCTGGAATCACTCTGGTTTCAAATCATTTACACTATTTATTGCAAAAAAAGATTGTGCCTCCTCTAAGTGGCCGCAGGACGTTTTCTAATAGACACAGTCATGGATCAAGATCAGCAACTAAATGTGTTATTTCTTCATCTTTTGTGGAAGCTGCTGGGATCTGATAAACCAAAAAAAAACTGCCCTGGGACCACTGAGGTGGCACTGCTAGGAATATTTGGAAAGAAAAAATTAGGAAAAAGTGTGAGAGACTGAGATCATCACTTGCAAAACGAGCAGTTTCCACCCATTTAGCCGTGGCCCAGGTTTCCTCAGCTGTGCCAAGTGGAGATCTTGCAGTTGGCGGAGCAGGCAGGTGGTGGGAACTGCAGTGCTGGGCCAGCTCACCTGCTACGAACATTACACATTCAATTTTGGTCAGGAGAGCAGGAGCCAGCACAACAAATTAGGAAATGTGATCTGCACACCGCAGGACAGCATTGCTGCCCTCAGAAAAGACATCCAGTGAGAAGGTTATTCGGTGAGAAGAGAGGTTATTAATAAACAATCCTTTTTTGCTCACTGAGAGTTCACAGCAAAAGGCACTTTTGGCCTAATATTTTAATTAGCCAGAGAAATAGACTTACAATAGGCAAAAGGTTTATAGCAAGGATCTCAAACTAAGTCCCTTTGTTCACCTTCCCAGTGTCCATGGCCAGGTTGGACAGGGCTTGGAGCAAAATGGTCTAGTGGGATGTGTCCCTGCAAATGACCGTGAGTTGGAACTGGAAACTGGATGATCTTAAATCTCCCTTCTATAACCAATCTATAATTTCTATAATGTATATTTCTATATTCTACAACCATTCTGAAATTCTATGATATAACAGCCTCAATAACCTCAAGAAATCTGACACCAAAAGGAAGTTAAAGCCTTTCACATTCCGGAGGTATCTTATGCCTCTGGATCCAATGCCCTGTTAAAGAAAAGTTCAGTTCTTTCCAAACCTAAGGAAAATGGCTTTTTGCAGCTCAGTGTTGGACATGGGCTCATTCTCTCTTCCATGAAGATGTTCCTGTGCCTTCCTGTAGATTCACTGACCCACCCTGACCCTGCTCCTCCCCTGGGCATGGGGAGGGGAGAAGGATGTAAAGGCTGAGAACAGAAGCACAAAGTCCTCACCCTCCCATAGGGATGCCCTGTAGGCAGCAGAGGAAATGGAGTAAGTACAAGTAAAATTGGATTTAATAATTGCCACTAACAAAGGGGCAAGTGCATAGAGCCAGTTACTCTGCTGTCGGCAAAATTAATTGCTCAAGGCACATTAACAGTGTATTAGTTAACACATACACAGTGAGTAAATTGTAATTAAGCTAACTAACTAAATAGTAAATACATAGACTGTGGATGACAATCACTCCTTGTAAAAATCCTTTACACACCAGTGAGAATTACTGGCTTACACAATTTAAACCAAAAGGATCAAAACTCATGCACATATCTTTTAATCTTTAAAATGGTTCAGACTGGTATTTTTATTTTTTTTCAACTGGTAAATGAAAGAGTGATGTCATACAGCAGCATTAAGTACTATTAAACGGGCCATAACTAACATTGCCTGCATAAATTATCCATAAGCTGACACTTTTATGCACTTGGTGAAGAATTGCTTCATGGGTTATGCAACCTTTTCCAAAACAAGTTCCAAAGAATAACATCACTAGTTATGTTTCATAGCTACAAATTGGTAACTGAATTAACATTCATTTATTAAGTTTACATGGAGAACTCCTCTAATTCAAATGCTTGCAGATTATAATTTATTTTTATCTGAGGTCTAATTTTTCATATCTTGTTTTTGCCAAAGTCAATACAACCTCAGCCAAACTCTCCTTCCAGTTCTCCATTTGTACCCTCCTGTTCTTGGCTACTTACCTAGATGAGTCTTTTCTAGCTGGGAAGGTAAATAAATGAGCTTGGTTCACCAAAAAAACCTGTAATTTGCAAAATTCTGATTTTCAGACTCTTATTTCCTGAGTTAATATTGACAACTTTAGGATCCTACTCTGGCAATTTTTAAAAAAAAATAGAAGAAAGAATCACTTTTGCACATATGGAAGTTGAACAACTGATCTGCCGGGGGGAGATTTTGAGTATGGCTATTTTTTAACAATCTCTTTTATTTCTCCTATCCCAGTTTAATCTGTGAGTCAAATACTGGTGTGGTGTTGAGTGGGACAGTATGAAAAGACCTTGTTTCGATGACACAGTGGGACACAATGGGAGGGGACACGGTTATAAATTTGTCTTTGATAGGTGGTTAAAGACTTCATGGAACTACTCATAGAAAATAAACTCAGATTGAGTTTTCAAATGAAATGGAAAGGCAAATAAAGTCATGTAGGTTCAGTTTTCCTGTACCAAAAGAAGAAATGTGATTAAGTGCCAAGGCATGAAGTAGCTGGACTGCAGAGATCAAAGAGCAGGAGATCACAACTCCTACACCCCTGGAAAAGTGGACAAGTTCAGTGGAGTGACATAGGGATGCCTCTGAGAGACCCTCAGGGATCCTGCTGTCTCCAGGGTCCTACAAGCTACAGACACAGGTTGTTCTGCTGCAAGATTATATTTAATCAGTCACATTAAATAATCCTTCCATGCACAGGGTTGTACAGTCCATTTTCTACTTGTTCCAGTTTGTTTTATCTTGCCAAACTCTGAAAATTAATTATTTCTTAAGATTGAAAATAAAAAGCATGTTAGAGAATAAATCCATCCTATCTCACTGCAAAAACATTTGACCGATTCTCTTTCTTTGACCATTTAAGCATTAGAAGGGGCTGCCCAGGGAGGTGGTAGGGGTGTCCTTGGAGGTGTTCAAGGAAGGACTGGATGTGACAATAAGTGCTCTGGGCTGGGTTGACAGGGTGGGGATCAATCAAAGGTAGGATCTGATGATCTTGGAGGTCTTTTCCAACCTCAGTGATCCTGTGATTCTGTGATTCTATGACTCCATCAAACCTATTTCAAGTGTCTATGTGCTGATGGTTGAACAGGGTTAGACAAAGTAAGACCAAGGGGCAGAAACAACCAGGTGAGGGTCTTTGACCTCTGGCGGGCAGGAAACCAGGTAATCAGGAATAATTGAACATTCTGGATCTATTAAACCTGTTAAACACGGCTGAAGTTTGGACTCCTCTGATAAAATCATTACAAAGTATGTCTTGCATGGATTAAAGGGAGAGGGAAATGAAATATGTAAAAAAGCCATCAGGACTGAAATTATTCTTTAATCTCTATGGCTTAAGATTTTTCTCAAAATCTGATGATATCTGGTCATTTTTCTGATTTAATTTATGTTGGCCTGGGCCAGGAAGGCCCTGCTTCTTCATAGACAATTTCCATACATGGGATAAGGATCTCTCAACCAAATCCAAGCAGCCTCTCCTAAACAAGGTACCTACCATTTAGGAAAGAAAAATTTGTGAGTTTATAAGACTTCATTTTTAAAAATCCATAGCTTAGTCTAAAAAAAACACTGGAGTTTTATATAAAAACTTGATTTCTTGCTTTTTTTTTTTTTTTTTGGTGTTGATTTTTCCTTCTTTCCATTGCAAAAGCAGAGCTGTCACAGTAAAGATGTGTTGATGCCTTTTAGCCTGTTACTGGAAAAAATAATTATAAATCTGCCAAATACCACAAAAAGTTGAATTTAACTATTCTGTTTCTCTATTTCCATAATTCAGGGTTGAACTTCAAAACCTTGTGGGACTATTTATAGGAGGCAGTAGGGATTCTGTTCCTTCAACAAGAAAACCAAAGATATAAAATATGGCAAAGGTACATTGAGAAGACTTCAAGATACGAAATGGAAAACATTATATGTATTGCTCCAAAAATGAGTACTTTTAAAAAGCAGTTTGAGGATATTATTTTGGGGTTTTTTCATTGTTTCTTGTAGCTGCCATCTAATCCAATGGATTAGATCATCCAGGGCTCTAAATGAAACATAGAAATTCCTTTCTTTGTCAGTGCTGGAGGACACACCACGCAGGGTCCCAGCTGGATCTGTCCTGGATCCGATGCTGTTCAATATTTCATTAACAACTTGGATGACAGAAGAGAGAGTAGACTTTGGATGACACCGAGCTGGGAAAGATAGCAAGTATTAAAATTCCAAATTATTTTGGAGCACCCATCCTAATGATGACATTTAATGAAGATGAGTGTGAGGCACTATATATAGGAAGAAAAATCCGATCCACACAAGTACAACGGTGGAATTTTGCAGAAAATGAGGCTACAAGACACCTCAGAATTTTTATGAATCAACACATACATTGCTGTTAGGAAAAGGCAAATGACTTTCTGGGATCTCTGCAGAGCACCACTGAAGCCTTAACAAAAATAAAATGCCCATTTTTTGGCATTAGCTTTTAAAAAAAAGAAAAACTGGGGAAAAGTGCAGAGGAAAATAATAAGAAATTATAAATGTTTGAGAAAAGCTGTGATGGGTTTGCTTAGTCTAGAAAGAGAAAGGGGACCCTCAATAATATTTTTATTTTAAATATATTTATATACATGCATATGAAAGCATATATATATAAATCATTATCTTAAATAAGGTGACAAGCACTTTTATCCATGTCCAAACAGGGCTGGACAAGAAGTAACAGGTTTTAGCTTGCAGAAAGGGAGTTTTTTCTATGTGAAAGGATAATTAGGCACTGGAGCAAATTACCATGAGACATTGTGAAACTCACTGGCAATTTTGAGGAACAGATTAGACATACATCTGCCAACACTCATGTAATTTTAGTTGGTCCTGGTCCAGGGCACAGAAGGAAGAGGGCCCAGATCCATGTTGCCTGATGGGAGAGACACCTAACTCTGGGAACTGACCGTCCTGGGAACATCTGATGGGCCGTTTTAAGGGCAGAGGTGTTAAATTGTGTGATTGTAGGGCCAGGGGTGACTGCATTCCTCAGTCACTTGCTGGAGTCAGCTGGAATCAATCTGGATATGGGCATATTCCAGCATGGAATCCAGCTTAACATTTCTTCCACCCCACAACTTGTCAGGGCTTCCCTATATATTAAATTCCTGAATGGAAACCCATCCCCAACACAGAGTGCAAGATGGGCACCCAGGATATATACATTTAATTCTGCATATGTCCTTTTTTCTGAAAGCATCACTTCTGCACCCAAAAACACAGGTTTCAGGCCACTGAAGTCAATATAACAACCTACATTTTAAAATAAAGAGCTCCAGTTTGAAAAGGAGACTTGCAGTTTAAGATAAAGGCTTGCAGTTTAAAAACATATCCTTGCAAGTTCAATCTCAGCCATTTGTATACTATCCAGCAATCAATTAAAAACAAAGGTGTCAAACCCGAAAGTGGTTATGTGCCTGAAAATAAAGTGGGTTTTGTCATAGCAGCTGTACCTGGGTACCTCCAGCTTCCAGAGGCATCCATCAAAATCCCGGTAGGATTCCTTGGCGTGATGTCACAAAGAAATCGAAATTTTCAAGCATTTCCTCCTTCTTTTATAATTTTGTGTCTACTGCATTAAAACCCAAAAAACCCTATGTACATCAGGGGCATATTTCCTAAATAACAGGCTGGGCTTAAAGCGCCTGTCCAGGAATTCTGCCCTTTGCTGCCACACTAAATGCTCCTACACGGCTCCTCTCCGGCCACACTCGTGCCCATCTGCTCAGATGGCCCAGTGCCCGTGGCAGGTCGCCTGCCAACTTCCCTGGGTCAGGAATGCCAAGCTATGACAGCAGTAGATGGACAACCTGCCTCACACTGCCCCGATCTCCCTTCCAAAATCCTCCTCAGGATGGTTCCATGCATCAGGTAGCGAACGGAAAGTACCTGAAGGATGGAGAATGGGGAACATAAAAGGTTTGGGGATATTTGCTCTTTAAAAAAAAAAAAAAAAAAAAAAAAAAAAATCGGGCTTCTAGGAAACATATAAAGGCCATTTGGGATATAAGATGTTATAAAAATATTGCCCATAGGAATGCTCTGAAAGTAAACCTTTGGCAGGGTTTCAGTAGCTGCATTAGGCAACTCGTAGGCAAAGGATTGCTCCCAGCTCTTCCTGGCCAGGACTTGCATTTGTGTGGGAAGTGCCTCCCTTCTTTTAGACTAATTAATAAACCAACAGTATTGACAGACTGTATCACCCAGAACGGGGTCAGTGCATCAACACACAGCACGTGGTTGAGGATGCCCAGCTCCCTCCCGGTCCAGGAGCAGCTCCTGCTCTGCTCAGGTGAGGGGGGAGGAAAGATGGTACCTCAGTGTGTTTGGACATGGACTGGGGGGCAGCCTCAGATGAGTGAGGTTAGGGGCAGTGAGGTGAATCTCTCTCAGAAAAAAAACACATGTGAAGACCTCTCTCCCAGCTGTGAGATCACAGAATTCCAGTATCACTGAGGTTGGAAAACCCTCCCAGCCAGGAAGAATTTCCTCCTGTGTTCCAACCTGAACCACCCCTGGCACAGCTCGAGGCTATAAATCCTCAAAGGATGGGATGCAACAGAAGGAGGAGCTCTCCTATTTGTGTCCCTCATCCTTTCCTCTCCATGGAGCTCCTGGAAGCCACAGAGCCTCTCAAAACATGCAGCCAATGCTGGGGCCCATGTGGGATTTCAGGGAGGGATGGAGGAACAAAATCAGCTTTCCATTATTTCCATTCACTGACGGAGAAAAAAAATCCAGGTGTGGTGTAAATGGTCTCCACCAATACAGAAAAGGGCACTGGGTGTCAGCACGAGTATAAATAGTCCTGGCTGAGAGCACAATAGCTCTGCCTGAGCTCTCAGGAAAGAGCCAATAAAGACATTTAGAGATTTCAGAGCATAAATCACTGTCAGGAAGCAAGACCATGTTTTCCTGGTGGAAACACTAGGAGCAGTTCAGTGTTCTACTGCACCTGAAAATCAGGTATTTTACATGCTAAATATCATCAAAAAGAGAAGATTTTGGGCTGGAAGAGCAGCTCAGATTCTTGTGGTTTTACCTCCAGGACAAAACATGTACGTGGGAGTCTTGGAGGAGGTGCTGGGGACTCAACAGCCATGTAGACCAAACTCTGAGTCTTTCCCCCCACCCAATGAGTTTTATGCATATAAATGAAATATTTCAGTCTGACGTTCAAAGCTTTTCCACCATTATCCAAAGCTGATGAACATGAAATGCAAGTCAAGATGATGGAAAAAAAGAAAATATATTTTTCTCACTGATGAGAGATCCATGTCCCTAGAAAAGGAGTTGATGTGGTGACATTTTACTGGGTGCTTGTTTGGTTAGGATTGATGGAAGATGTGAAAATCCCAAAGTCAGGGCAAACTTAATGGCAGAATAAGGAAATGAACCAAAAAGTGATGGTTTCACCTTGTTGTGATGCCTTTGCAAAAGCCTGAGGTGGGTACAGTATCCACTATCCACTCCCCACTATCCACTCTCCACTATCCTGCTATGAGAAATGGCCAGGGGTTTCCTGGTAAAAAAGAAAATTAAAAAAAAAGGTATAAATTTGGAAAAAGAATTGTCATACTTGGCACCTGGTTGTGTAAAGAACAGTGGACCAACTTCAGGGACAACTAAAAATTAATTGTGAGCAAGTAGATGTGTTTTAAAAGATCAGAGCTGTCCATGTAAGGCTGGTGTCCTCCAGGGGCAGCACCTGGTGCCTTCCAGTCCCTGCCACCCAAGCTCAAACTGAATTCAGCTGAGTATTTCATTCCTGAAATGGACTGTGTCTAAAATACCAGCTCATGGTCAGTGTTCGCTCCCTAAACCAAGGGGAAGCACAGGTTGGATGGGGCTTGGAGCAACCTGGTCTAGTGGAAGCTGTCCCTGCACATGGCAGGGGGTTACAATTAGAAGATCTGGAAGGTGACTTCCAACCCAAAGCAGTCTGTGATTCCCATGTGAACTCTAAAAACTCTTGCACTTTTTCTTGGCAGTGACAACTCTTCTGATCTTTGCCTCCCCAAAAAAGAGGGAGCAGTAAACGAGAACAAGCAGAGTCATGTTGAAATAGTGTTAATACAATCCCCAGGAGGGAGTACCTTCCCGAGGAACCATGTGGAAAATGCCCCTGGAGCAGGACCCCAAGGCACAGCCTTCAGCCCTGAGCCCACACATGCGCATTCTCAGCCATGTAGAAAATTATCCCCAGCAAAGCTGGTCACGTATTGAACACCACATCCCTGGCTGTTTCCAGGGCCCTGACATGCGGAAGGTGGACACAGGGAGACAGAACGAGCGTAGATCATTACAGGAACCGCAGAGGGCGAAGCTGTGAGTGATGGCGCCGTAATGGAAAGGCGGGAGTGTGACAGCGGGGACTGAGCCACCGCTCAGAGACACCCGGCACAGCCCTGGGAAACCAACTCATCCCATAACTCATCATTGATCCCACTTCTGATCCGACCTGCTTGCCTTTTAGGCTCACCACCTGTGACATTCATTTGAAATTAAGGGGACAAGGTGAAAGTGTTAAGCAACAAAACCAGACATATGGATTGAACAACCCTTCTGTGTTTCCTGTATCAGTGTTCACCTTCCCCTGTGATCACCTCTTTTTATATCATTACTTATTATATGTATTTCCATAGCATAAGAGCTCAAAACTAAGATGAAAGCTCCACTGTCTCAGCACCATCACAGGAGCCAATTTCTGCCTCACAGAGAACCCAAACCAAGGTCTGGGGGTGAAATGTGGGGATGGGGGTGAGTAGCCCAAGGTGACATCTGGGGACTGGGCACAGGTCTGGATGGCAGTGTGGCTGAGGGCACAGTAATGCTTTCCGTTCTTCTCAACCATACAAGTAAAGGAAACCATCCTGCTTTATTTTATTAAAGTCATATGTTATTCTGGAATTCTGTGTTGCTGTTATTCTGCCTGCTTAGTCTGGCAGTCTAAGTACATTTGAAAACCAATAAAATAAAATATTACCAAAAAACATAATACTCTAGAAATCCACTCCCTTCTGTAATTACAGTTTAATGTCTAACATACTTTGTGCTTCACATTCAGCAAACTTTGATACAGTACTTAGACTGAAATTATGGTGCACCAGAGTAACATACATTTGCTGGCAATGAAAATGGGAAATAATTTCTCTTTTATAATTAGGGGATGTCTGCAGGATGGAGGTGCTATTTGTTTGTCATCACAGAATATGCCTGCCTTGTGTCAGGCAATCAGTTTGACATGTGGAGTTAACTTTAGGTTATCCAGACCAGGCACATGCATTTGTTCTCCATTTTCTCTGCTGTCTCCCAGCAAGTCAAAACCTTTCCTAGGCATGTTATACAGAAGGGCAACGTTTTCTTGTAAGGAACTTTTGTTTGCTGCTTTTTCAATCTCTTACTCTCAAAACGCTCTCATAGCAAAACCACAAAGAGACATATTCCTGATCCACAAGAACTAAGAGACCACAATCTTTAACAATCAAAATAATAAAAATTGCTGCTGGATAACGCTGGGGGGAAACTTGGGTTTTGCCCTTTTGCCAGCATTTGTGGCATATTTCTAGACATGATGTTGGTAATATAGACCGTGTGAACAAAGTTTGGAAGGCAACATCTTTTAACTGAATGGCTCCAGCAGTAATTATTATTTGCTCTCTTGTTAATTAACAATTTACAAATGGCAGCCAGCACAGTATGGTTAAATTGCTTCTTCAAGATGACTTAAAGCTGGAAAAGAGTTGCAATTATGTTCTATCAAAATGTTGCGCTTTGTTTTGCTGGCAGTTTCTCTTTAACCCTGTAAGAGAAGTTAGAGACTGAAATGGGAAAAAAAAAAAAAAGACAGTGTGTCATCCATGTCCTTCCCACCAGTTTCCCAGTCTGTTCACAGGCAATTTTCTATCTCCAGGAGCAGACATTAATCACAGCTGAACAGTGGGTTAGAATCCAGTCTCCCTCACTTGTTTAGGTCCAGGAAAATACGTTTAACTCTCATGTTTCTTGTCTTTACACAATCAAGGCAGATAGTGCACACCTTCCTTCAGTACAGCCATTCCCACTCATTTGAATCACACCAGGACCAGCACAGCTGGTCAATCCCTGGCTCTTCTCCTGCTGAATTCAGTCAACAATTCAATTATGAATTCAGCAGATCATAGAATCATAGAAAGGTTCAGGTTGGAAGGGGCCTTCAAGCTCAGCTCATCAACCCCCTGCCATGGGCAGAGACACCTTCCACTAGCCCAGGCTGTTCCAAGCCCCATCCAGCCTGGCCTTGGACACTTCCAGGGATGGGGCAGCCACAGCTTCTTTGGGAAACCTGTGCCAGGGCCTCACCACCCTCACGGGGAAGAATTTCTTCCCAGTTTCTAATTTAAACCTGCCCTCTCCCAGTTTAAAGCCACTACATGCTCTTGTAAATGGTGCCTCTGGAAGTTTCAGCTCTTTCTGTCTTTGGGAATTTCTCAGCTTTAGTGCTCTGATGAAGCCAGATTTTCAAAAATGGCCTCAAAAGTGGAAAAGTTTCCCCAGCGACATGGTGGAAGAGCCACTGCTTTGGACATTCAAAACCAGAGAAGACAAACCAGGGGTAATTAACCCTCTGGGAGCACTCTTTCTAGGAAAGGTAAGGTGTAGGGAATGGAGTAGGTCTTGCTCACCTCCAGTTTCTGAGTTTATAGGGAAAACCAAGAAGTAAGAGCTGGAGCTCACTGTCTACTTATATATGCAAATTGTCTTCTTTGTCCTACATTAAACAAGAGCCCATGCAGGACTGAACTGGACAGGTAGTTATCTAGAAATGTGCCTGTGGTCTTGCACATGGAGATGAGATGAGAACAGGCACATATTTAGTGTGCACCCTTTTAGGGGCTGCTTTTGAAATCTTGATCCTTAGCCAGGCATATAAAGAGATTATCATGATTATCTGGTGTTAATAAAGACATACATTCACAATAATCCTGTATTCTCCTTTGTAATTTAGGGGTGTGATCATAACACAAATGGCATTTCACAAAGTAATACGAAAAGCAGCACAGGTTCCTGCCATCTCACTGCGCCATAACCTATCAAACTCTACACAAACTTTTCTGTAGAAAAATAAAAGCTCTTTTATTTTCCAAATTATCTCATTAATTCTTCTGCAGGATGCTTTCTGTTTCACCAACGCACTGGCAATTTCTTCCCAAAGAAGAGAAGGGGGTGGCAAGCAGAGGCTGCTGCTTTGGTCAGGGTGCAGCTGCAGTTCACTGCTCCTTTCTGAGGGCAGGTCCTGCAATTTTATCCATTTTTCCCCAAGGATTACAGTGAAATAAAAAACAAAAACAATCTCACCATTGTCACAAACCCAGAAGGAAATAAGATCTGGTGGGAGATAACACAAAGTATCTACCTTGGAGATTGGGCCAGGTTGCAGGGACTTCCCAACAGGGACACCAGTCCTGGATTTATTGGGACTGACCAAATTTATTTCTTTACTTATTGATTAAATTTTTATAAACACGCTGGAAATAGCTGTGCTGTCCTAGAAATCGGGACAGCTAATCCTGGTAGTGGTGTCCCACATGCTGGTGACAGCACACTAGCCTGGGTGTATTTCAGCTGGAAAAGAAAATACTGGAGAGTGGCAAATTTTTTGCAGATGACACAGTATGATTATGTGCTAGAAACAGCAATCCAAGTTTAGGGCAACATCCAAAATAACTGGCAAGGGGAGTATGCTCATTTCATTGGGTTTAGCATCCAAAAATTAGGTTCTAACTCAATGAATTCCAGCAACAACAAATGATGGACACAGAGAAGTGAGGAACAGCTGAGCTGAGAATACCACACCATCCCTCTGGTTTTGGGGGTGAGGGCTCCAAACATTTAAGAGTGAAGCCTCCATGGGATGAAGTAGAGTCTGGCTCCCCCATCCTGCCATGAAGCTTAACTCTAAATGCCAATTAAGCATCTCCTTGTGGTGCTCCACCAGGGGTTCAGATGTACAAGCTGCCTACCTCCCCAGTGTCCCTTTCCAACATGTGAGCAGCCTGGGAAAAGACTTACCCTGACAGTGCTGAAGGGTGAAGTTATCGTTTTTTTCTGCTCCGCAGAAGTGAAATAAGAAATCAGATGTTCCGAAATGGTGCTGGCAGACACCCTGGTTGGAGCTCGCTGGTTTGCTATTTTTCTTTAATTTTTTAGTAATTTAATATTTTTTTTTCTATTTTAAATGTTTTAAAACATTTTTTTGAAAATATTAAGGTTTTTTTGCATGGCTACCAGTGTCATACAGCCAGTGGTACTGAGTATGTTGTAGGACATATTTATTGAGGAGCACAGAATACATCCCTTCTTCCTGTAGAATTACAAGAGACACGTCCCTAGGTAACAGGTATTGTAACAAACGTGAAATATAGACAATGAAACTCACAGCTCTCAGCTAAAACCAGGGTCAAGGCCTCATGTTCAGCATGGGCTTGCAAAAGAAACTAAAAGACTTCATGGCAGAAAAATATATCTAAAGCTTTTCTCTCTGGCAGAGGGTTAAATAGTTGCCATGCTGAACAGGAGTTTCTCCACAGAGCAGTGGGCAGACCCTGCACCTTTCACACCTGGGAGTGATGCACAAGGTGGTCCTTGCAGCTCATCCCTGCATCGAGTATTTAGTTGCACGACAAGAATAAGCTGAGGAAATCACATTCCCTCAAAGATCACTCGGTGCCGTGGAACCAGCGGCAAGAGGGGAGTGCTTAGAAATTCACACCAGGGTCTCATGTTTTATTTTTACTGAGAAACAAGGAATTGTGGCACCGGAGGAGATCAGTGATGGAGCCCACGCCACGCTGGTGGGCAGCGCCCGCCTCTTCAAAGGAAGGTGAACCCCCTGTAAGGCCCCATCCCGCTGGCTCAGGGCAGCCAGGCTCCTTTCCCAAGCCTCCAACACCATCTCACAGGCTGCAGCATGGGGTTTGATTACCCTTATCATTATCTGAGCTTCCAGGGCTACGTGTTTTAATACCAGACATAAAATTATCCGGTCCGCTCTGAAACCCCGGCACAGCATTTGTTTCAATGACCCCCCGTGGTCGTGAATTCAGCAGATTGACTATGTATTGTATGAAGAAGGATTTCCTTTTGTTTGTTCACAAAGCATTGCCCTTTAATTTAATCATATGTCCCTTTGCTCTTGTACAGTTTGCTGTACTCTGCCCATTCCCTCCTCCCCTCCTTTTTTTTTTTTTCCCCAACAATCTGGACATCTCCGACCATTCCAGTGCTCTCTGTAATTATTTCTCTTAATTCAGTTATTAAAAAATGTCTGCTCGTGGCAGAAGCATTGCAGATCTTTAGTAAAATTGATACAAATATTTTATTAGGATAATTAACAACGTTCAGCACAAGCTTGCTTGGGAAAGCATTGGAGAAACCAAGCGGGTCTGAAATTTGAAACAGATGCAGGACATATTCATAAATAAAACCAGACCAAGTCAAACTGTGGCCTGCATAATAAGACATCACTCACTCTGTTTGCTCTATATTTGCAGACATGTTGTTAGCTGTATTTATTACAAAAGTTAGGTGCTTATTTGGAAGCTTTCACTTCTGTGAGCTTGTGATACTTTCTGTAAAACAAGAACCATAAATCATAGAGCGCCAGTTTGAAAACCGTGCACCTCCAGATAACCAGCACTTGTCATTAGATTGTCTAAAGCAGAGGATTAGCCAAAATACAGATGGAGAGGAAACACAGACTGTTTACGTTGAGTATTTTGGCCAAGAGCCCAAGGAAATTACAATCGATATGGATATAGCATTTCTGAAGAGTTATGTAGCAAAAAGTGCAAGAAAATATTCTGACAGAGAAAATAAATAAAGCTGACAGAGGCTTAATTCTCTAGATCCTGGACTGTGGATAAAAATTAGAAACATTAAGCTATTAAATCATTTCACCAGGACTTTAAACAAAAGGAGCAGGCTCGCATGTTACTGCACAAGTTTAGAATGGTCTCTTTTGTAGACTAGATAAATATTCAGCATTGTAACTCTAACACTTCTCACACTTCCCATACACTGCATGACCTATTTCCCAGTCCTTTTTCATGTGGGACAGGTTTTAAATAAAATAGAAATTCCTCTTGCTTCTTACAGATTGGAGTTGATTAAATATTCTACTGATAAAGGGTAAGCAAATGTCAGATTCAATATAATAAAAAGAGAAATGAGAGTTCATACAAGCAGCAAAGCAAACAATCCATTTTCATACTTTATTAGAAACATTTATTGCCATAATGACTGCATTATACTAAGCAAGCAGGTGGAAAGGTGCTCTGTGCAAGATATTCTCAAATATCTTTATTTTGAGGATTTTATTTCTCCAATATTTAGACAGATGTTTTATTCCCTATAATATAGTCAGAGTATGAAATGCTGTAATTTCAGTTACTACATAAGGATCAAAATTGTACTTGGAGATCATGGCCTGTCATTGTGATTTCAACAATAATGGTACACCATTAAATGCTCAATTTTTCTGCTTTGACTTTATATTCCCAATGGTGAGTGGCTTTAGATATAGATGGCAGAGCTCGGCGTGCACCGGCAAATGCTCTGCCCAAATTTGCGGAACACATTGCGAGCGCTCTCCTCGGTTATTGTGCTCCCCGTACGATTTTATGGACACGCCAGTCTGATCCAGGGCCTAAATGGGAATGACAAAGATGGCCAGCTTTGCCCTGTGCGGGCCCAGCTATCAAACAGCTGGCACTCGTTATCTTAACAAACAGTGGGAACTGTAATTAAGCAGATCTGTGTTCAATAAGACACCAGTGCCACCAGTGCTAGCCTTGCAACAAGAATGGGGGCTTGTTTCAGAGCTTGACTCTCTCTTAATTTACCAAATCAGGAAGCCCAGTCAGCAAATAACGTAACAAAAGATTTCATTATTGTCCTTCATTTAATTTAAGAAAGAATTTAACCTATGTTCAGTGCTCAGGGCCCAGGCTTGCATTCCTCCTGCAGCCCAACTTCCTATGAGAAGCATAACGCAGGACTCACTGCACTCCGGGATATTCACTGTGAATTTTTTACGTCCAAGGCACTTTATTCTCAAAGATTCTTCTGCTTTACAACTGATTTTGAAATATGTGTCAGTTCAAGTTTAGGATAAGAAAGAGAAAAAAGCCTGACATCTTAACCAAAAAAATTTACTATCCAGTTTCTCCTTTTTATTAGCAGAGATCATTAAGACATCAGATTTTTTTCTTTTACTGGCAGCATTCCACAGCCAGAGTATTCACAATGTCTAGGACACTTTCATTTTGTAATCTGGAGGATACAGTATATTAATTTTCAGGATTTATCACAAGAAAAGTGAAGTCATACTAAGTACAGTAGGTGTAACTAACTTTCATGTCAAAAAAGCTGTAAAGAGTGCCAGAAGCTCTGCTGGGCTAATAATAAGCTAAAAGGATATAAACTTGATTAGTCTCACTTAAGAAGCAAGAAGATAAAGTAAGCTTGAAAAGGCCTTTGCTCTTCCTTCAACTTCAGTGGGTTGAAGAGAATCATGAAGCTTATCACCATGAGATACTTGCTATAATGCCAGTATAGTTATTAGTTATATGTTAATTTATACTCCACTGTGCCCAGCCACAGCCACACCAGCAGAATTTGTAATTCTGTCCAAAATCTTTGCTGCATCTCAGTGCTGTCACACGGTGTCACATTCCCTTAAGTGCACCTTGCATGGTGATATAAAACCTCCTTATTAAAAATTTCCAGCTACTAGAGGAAAATTGTTCCCCAAATGGAGGATCAAGAATGTCCTTTCCCTGCTCTTGAAGGCAGAGGACACACTGGCGCTCTGAGCCCTCCATGCTCCCCACTCCTACGACAGGAATTTGGAGAAGAGAAGGCTCCAGAGACGCCTTATTGTGGCATTCCTGTACTTAAAGAGGGCTCACAATGAGGAAGGAGAGAGAAAATGTACAAAGGCAGATAGTGATAGGACAAGGGGAAATGGTTTCAAACTAAAAGAGGAGAGATTAGGTTGGATATTTAGGAAGAAATTCCTCCCTGTGAGGGGGGTGAGACCCTGGCACTGGTTGCCCAGAGAAGCTGTGGCTGCCCCATCCCTGGAAGTGTCCAAGGCCAAGTTGGACGGGGCTTGGAAGTGGGCTAGTGGAAGGTGTCCCTGCCCATTTCAGGGGGTAGAAATAGATGATCTTTAAGGTCCCTTCCAACTCAAGCCTTTCTAGGACTCAGTGATTTGGAGGCTCTTTGCTGTTTCATGCCATTGCAGGGGTCCATGGGATATCTAAACCAGGATCTGCGGTGGAGAAGATACCTTCAACTCACTAGTGCTGTGGTGTCTCTGCACCCACCACAATGTCCCCTCCCTTCAGTAAAATCAGCTTTAATATGGACTGAGTGTGGATCCAACATGCAGCGGGTTGGGTCCAGCTGCCTGGAACATCTCAGAAGGGTAAAGCAAGAGGGGAAGAACAAGTGTGTTGAAATTCACTTTTCTAATGGGAAAATGCACCAAAACCCACATATGAGAAATCAGATTGTAGTAGATTATAATCATACACCAGTCTTGGGTTTACCCTTCACTTTCATGGAATATTGTTGGTGTGCTCCTTCCAAGAGTCTTTGAACTTGATGAGCACCTGGCTCCAATGCTTGCATTTCCACAATGTTACACAGCTGTACCTTTTTTTAACCCTTGAGAATTAAAACTAGTTAAGGAATAATACATCTTAGTGTCTTTCACTAACTTCTCCCACCATGTATTCACCATCCTTACTTAACCTTTGCTACCCAAACACCTCTTGCTTCTTGAAGTTGGCGATGACTGTCAGTCAGGCAGCAACTTTCTCATTGTCCTCTCAGAAACCACAAGTCTCACCACCAGGTAAATCAGTAGTAACTCGACTGAAAGATGGCTTATGGTCATTCAAGAAGAAAATCAGTCCTGCTTGCCATCCAAGTCCAGGCAAAAGGACACAATATGGGGTTTGGACTCTAGGAGAAATAAAATGGACGATGGCTTTCCATCCTCAAGTGTTTCCCAAGTAAGCACATTGTGAAGGGAGCTGTATCCTAATGAGGAAAAACAGTATTTTATCAAATGTAAATTGTAGTTAATGGTTCATGTGGTTCAGCATGCTGGCCTTGATTATCATGGGCTAAGAGAATTTTTGGGATGGAATACAGCTGGTGTATGTGGTGGCATCTGCAAATCAGGATTCTTCATCAGGTGTCACACAGGTGCTGCACCACGAGTGCTGGGATGTGTGGGAGAGGCACCAGGAAGAAAATGGGAACTGGTAAAGGAAATGTTTCCAGAAAGGATGGGCCAGGGAGTGGGGAAGGAGAAGGGAATGAGACTGAGGATGGGAGGGGAGAGAACAATGAATATGAGAGGTGATGAAGCAAACAGACCAAAGGGTGCAGAGATGGGCTGAGAACACATCAAAGTGAGCTGATGTGAAAGAAAACACAGTTTTCTTTAAAATTGAAAAATACATTTGAAATCATCAAAGGAGTGTTACTGAGGAAGGTCAGACCCTGGGGCCCATCAGGGCTTGAAATGTCCCAGGAAAGGCAGAGAGGAGAAAACATGCTTGTAAGACCTGCACAGGCAGGCAAATAAATTTGGGGGGGGGTCCAAAAAATTCAGTACAGTTCAAGAGTACATGCACAGCTACAAGATATTTTCTCCCCCCCTTATAACCTTAATTATCATATTGCATCCAATTATTGCATGTATATTTTTGCTAGAAAGTGATAAAGGTGCTGATGTGAATTAAGGCATAATCTGTAGAACAAGTCAAAGATCTCAATTTTGATGGATATTTGGTTTTATTTTCTGGTTTTGGATAGAACATGGAAACTGTATTTGTATAACAAATTACTCACTGCATAAGCCACAAAACATGAAAAAAAAAATGTAAGGATAGTGGATCTTGGCAATTACCGGATTAAATGAGTAATAATAAAGCCATATACAGAGTACAAAGGTTAGGACATTTCTGTCTGCAGATAAAACTGCTAAAACAGTTTTAAAGCTTTTCTTCTTGGTATTAATTTTAATGCCAATATCAACCTCTCTCTTTTTTTCCCCATTTATTGCATAGATCTAATATTTTTACCAGGGATTTCCATGATAATCTCTATGCCGAGTAACTAGGAACTCCCTTAATCCCAAGAACCTTGGCCCGTCTTGCCTCCAAAATTCCCTTCAGTGTAAGGTGAGAGATTTTGCACTCACAGCCCAACTCACGAGTGACTAACTCTGGATCCAGCAACGAGAGGAGCCAGCACATGGCATCCAACTTCAAAAGGTACCCTCAAAAGGGTTCATCTTAATCCAGACTTCAAAGCACTCCATTAAGGAATGATGAGGACAATGGCTGTAGCTCCTACTTGTAGTCCACAAGGGAGGGATAAAGTTGCCGCATTTGCTCCAAGGTGTGGGTGGTCAAGATTGAAACAGGATGCTCAAGGAAGTGGTGGAATCACCATCCCTGGAAGTGTTCAAAGAAATGTGCAGATATGGCACTTGGGGATGTGGGTTAGTGGTAGGTTTGGCAGTGCTGGGTTAATGGTTCGACTTGATGGTCTTAGAGGGTTTTTCCAGCCTTAACGGTTCAGTGATTCTCTGTGGTGCAATGAAAAACCATGCCCGGTTCAGCAAGAAACCCCTTTGGAAAGCACAAACCCCTACAAGCTCAAGTTTCAGGATGCCAGGCAAGCAAGAGGTTTAATAGCTGTAATTACCAGGAATTTCTGCAAGGCAGCGTGTGTGTGTGCTTTCACACGGCCATCAGCCCTCTCACCACCCAGCTCCCCGTGCCTTTGAAATTCCAGCATGCTTCGGCTGGTTGGACACCAGAGGAAGGAAAGCTCAGTCAACACCACAGAGAGCATGGCCTGCAGAGCTCTTTTTTGTGGTTGGTTTGGTCCTAATTCACCAGGAAAACATGGTCCAGTAGAGGGAAGACTGAGTCCCCATTCCAGGGAGCTGGGAAATCTCTGCCTTGAAAACATATAATATATGAAGTTCATACAGTCAGAATCGTAGAATCATGGAATGGTTTGGGTTGGAAGGGACCTTCAAGATTATCCAGTTCCACCTGCCCTGGGCTTGCCCTGCTATCCCAGGTTGCTCCAAGCCCTGTCCAATCTGGCCTTGAAAGGTTCCAGGGATGGGGCCTTCTCTGGGCCAGGTTTGTCTGCCTTTAAGATTCAGCTGGACTGAATTCAGTGGTGCTGACCAGATGATTCTTGAGGTGTCTTCAAGCCTGGAATTCTCTGACTCTGTGACCTCTTGAACACTCCATTTGAGGAAACCATGCTGTTTGCCCCACGGAGAGGAGCCAAGCCCAGGTGACCCTCAACGCTTTGGAAACCAAGCCATGATCTGAGCAGTGATGACTGACTCCTGACAGCCCCATCCCTACCTGTCCCCAGCATCTCACAATGATTTAAGCACCAACACTTGGCCTCATAATTAGCAGAAGAAACTGAGGGTTTCTGCTGTAAGGCTGTCATTAAATTAGCCATTTATGGATTTCTGAGAGAAAGGAGACTAAAATGTTTTATAGTGTAGTTAAAAGAACCAGTGAATGATTCCCTCATGTTGAACATTTCCTAATGTCAGAATCAGGGTGGATGACACAGAAATCATAAATCCAATCGGGAAGTGTTAAAAATCACTTTAGTCTGCCAACTTACTAGAAATTCAATAAAATGGGATGGGAGATTTTATTTGTGTATGTGCAATAGATATGCGTGAAATTAAACCTGCGGAGGTGTCCGTGTGCAACACACGCACGACAGGGTGAGGATCATATCACAAATGGGGGAGAAAGGGGATTTGGGAAAACAACCCCAAATGCCTGACCTGGAGATGGAGGGAGTGACATGATAGAGGTGTTTTTTGGGGGGATAATTCAACTCTGTGGCTGGTGGCCCCATTGCACCCATACTCTGGGAATGGACCCAGCTCTTCCAGTGAGCTGCTGTTTATTTTTACATGTTTATTTTTCACTTCACTCGTCCTGTTTAACGTATATTAACTTGCATTTTGCCTGCACGGAGCGGGACTTTTAAGAGGCATGAAATGACAAAACAGGGCTTTGTTTTCCAGCCAGATTCCCTCCGCGTATGCTCCGCCGGTGTCTGCCTCGGCTTCCAGCTCCATCATCACATCCAACAGAGCCTGGGGCAAAGCTGGAGAAAAACACCCAGCGCATTCAATTTACAAACAGAAATAAACACCTTTCCAGCAGGTTCTACATAATCACTGAACAAAACCAGGGGAGTAAAAAAAAAAAAAAAAAGCCACCTGCAACACAACATTTTTTATGTAGTTTGTGCGCAGGGGTGACCCTTTATTTTCTTGAGGAAATAACGCTATTACGGGAAGATGTCTAGCGCTGGGATCTCGGACGGTGCCGCAATCTCCTTCCCTGTTTCCCGAGTTGCTGGTGGCGTGGCTGCCATGTCGCACCTCGGCAGATTGCCTGGCTGGGTGGCTGCTCTCTCCCCTGGCGGTGCCGGCACTGTGCCCCCCGACCGAAGCCATTTCTCGGTGCCGCTCGACCACCGGGACACGCAACTTCGGCGAGCGGGCGAAAATGAGTCAGATATGAAAATGTCTGAGGCAATAAATTAACACACAGCAGGGGGGTGATAGCTTAATCCGTTCTAGTCCAAACAGTACCTGACACCCATTACTGCTCCAGGAGGCGGGACACCGTAGTGGTACTGGAGCGAAAATGATCATTCCCTACTGATTTGAGGCGTTGCAATAGGTCTGTAATGCAATTCTGGGAGAAAACCTGTGCAGGGTTTTATGGTGTTTGTACACAGAATCCAGGTTAACCTGCCAGTGTGTTTTCTTGGGCTTTCTTGTTTTGATTAACCCAGAAAGAGATGTTACAAGTTTAGGCAGAACTTTATTATTTTAAGTCTTTTTTGAACGTCTGATAATAAGTACTCATTATTCATGCAAAGGCTAATAATGTATAGCCAACACTCCCAGAATATGAAACATTACTAGCTTGGCTGGATAAATTTATTTGTAGAATGATTAAACAACTAAGATAAAATCAACATTAGCAGTCAGCATCCAACAGTATCTTTATAGTAATTTAATATTTACTGGGAAAAGCCCTAACACCTATTTGTAACTAATCCACTGAAAGTTTCAAAATGCATTTTTTAATATAACTGACGTCTATTTCTGCAAAAGGTTCTTCCAGGAAAATAACACCAGCTCAGTTTTTAGCATTGATGGCAGATAAACAAAAATGTTGTTGCCAAGGACTTTATTGCAAAATTAAATGTCCTGGGAAACATATTTAATGTGCTGCTTTCCCTAATACTATGCCAAGCTCTCCTTTCAGGTACACCCATGTAAACCTACACTTGAGGATTTACTATGAGGCTGGGTTTCCTTGCTTTCTGTTGCACACATATTGAAATTAAAGAAACCTATGAGCTCATGGACAAATTGAGAGAGAGCTCTTAGATACTTCTTTCCCCTTTCTTCCCCTTCTTGGCTGAAA
Source organism: Pseudotriccus pelzelni (assembly GCA_035584735.1). Taxonomy (NCBI): domain Eukaryota; kingdom Metazoa; phylum Chordata; class Aves; order Passeriformes; family Tyrannidae; genus Pseudotriccus; species Pseudotriccus pelzelni. The sequence goes on from JAWMRA010000162.1 coordinate 35,251,622, forward strand.
TTCGGAAATATGAACACTAGATGAAAAGGCAGAATTTAGAATTTGAGCCCATTTCATGCATTTATCTGCTCAGCCCAACACTAATTTTTCCATGAAAACAACCAGCCACTTGTGACACCAAGATCCTCTGACTTCTTTGGATGGACAATAAATAATTATGATATGAAATACATAGACTTATAATAAAGGCACATTCATGTTCTGTGGGTCAGCTGATAGGGCTGGTCACCAAATTCTTTGGAAGCAGCTGCAACCTGCCCATGGTGCCACGGTCTGGGAAGAAATGGATTTGGCTCCAGTGCTCAAAAAAATACAAGATAAATCCATGGCATGGGTTCAAATATCAGGTTGCAACTTCATTTTTGCCCAGGTATGAAATAACCATAGGTATGTGAAACTCTGACCTCCTGTGCATATGTGGTTGATAAGTCACAGGCTGCACAACCCAGGATCATTCTAGAAGTATTTGGGGGCAAGAAGTGAGGATATGGAGCCTACCAGACCTGCAGGTGCTGGTGATGCTTTTAAAGCTCGAATTCCAGTAGTCCACAGGCTTCTCATGGTTCTTGATGATGGAGCAGGGTCAGCAGCACTGTGGGCTGGACTGTGGTTCTGCTGGCTGGGACTCGTCACGCTCCCCTAGGAACTGCTTAAAAATCAAGTGTTAGCATTATCCAAATTGTTTTCCAACTCCCAAATGCTATGGAAAAATATGAAGATATGAAGATTTGGGCCAGCGGTATCTCTGCTCACCCAGGACAGCCCCTCTGCCATGTGCAGGCATTCCTGACCCTGCTCAGGCAGGACACGCTGCTCTGAAAACTCAATTCATCTCCCGGTGATGGACACTTTAGAGCAGTGTTTCTCAACTGTTTAAAGTTGAAAGAACATCCAACGCTTTTGAAGAAAACCTACAGATCACCTTGGGAAGTGTCACCACAACTGCTTCCCTCTGCAATCCAGGGCCAAAACTCTGTGCGTTCACTGCCTGCCTTTGCTGCCTCTTCAAGCTGTTTGGTTTTCTGTGTGAGCAAATGGAATAGTTCGGCCAGTGTCGTGTCCCAGGTCACTTCTCGATGCCATATGGGTCACCAGTGGCTCCAGGACCACAATAAAATAAAAGTAGGCTGCAGTACTGAAAAAATTATGTGTGTCCACATTTATACCTAACGAAATCTTAGCCATAACAGATTTGATTCTTCACCTCCTTGCAGCATGTACATAGTGGTTTGCACTTGGAAAAACCAGAACAAACTCGACATTAATGCTGCCTCTCTGACAAGGTAGTTTTATATACTCAATTACCACCGCATTATCTTTCATCTCCACTATGTGTGAAAACAGTAAGAACCAAATATATTTCACTTAGGGTTCCTTCATTCCTAAGAGTTTGCCTTTGTCTTCCTTTACCCTATGCAGTGACAGCAAACTTCATGAATTAACTGGCTCCTGGTATAACTCATGCATGGAAATCCAATATAACCTCTTGGCTATGAGTAGCAACACTTCGCTTATCGTACACTAAAAGAATTTTTACTAGTTAATTAAGATTTGTTTGCTTAATTTTTTTCAGGCGGTTGGGGATGTTGCTTCTCTGGCATTTGGCTGGGAAAATCGTGATGTATATGCTGTATAAAAGTGCCAAAAGAAGAAATGTGTAAGACTGCAGCGTATCTGGTAGTAAATCTTTTTTGTAATCCTAACTTCATATTTCCATTGAATTGTTCCTCTCGAGCTGTGCAGACAGTTGAAGTATTTGAGCGTAGTCACATATGCTTTGGTGCTGCTAACAGCCCTAAAGTTACTAATCCAGAGGCACACACAGGGCCCAGGATGTTGTTGGCACTCCTCGGGTTGCAAAATATTACAGCGCACCTTCTCTAGTGCTTGCTTTCGAAATTTCCTTTGCACTTTGTTTACTATATATTCCAATAGTGTAATATTAAACAAAAACAGTGTGTCCTGTGCCAGAATGATTGATTACTACACCGTGGCAAGGTCACCTCCTAGGAACAGGCTGAGTGCAGTAAGGGCTGTCTGACTCATACAGTTAACACTATATCCGCATTGTATGAATGTCACCAGCAATCCAGTGATTTATTGCTTGGAAGGCTCTGTTCAATTTTTTCTGCCTGACCAAATTGCACATTTTCTAGAAAAAGAAGCAAAAATATTTCAGCACATGGATTACCCCAAGTCCTCATTTCTCCCACTAGGTTCAACGAGTCTTTTCAAAGATGCTGATCATCAAAACCTCATATTTTTCACTTTTTTTCCACCCTTTTCTGCCAGATATTTGGCAAAAATGATTATTGCACTAATGAAAAGGTGCAGCAGAAGATTGAGGGGTTTTTAATCAGATTTTGGTAACATCTGTGGGCCAGGAATAAGGGCAGCTGTATGTTCTGTTTCTTAATTTTAGTAAGATTTACTCTGGATATAAAACGTTAGCCTCAGGCAAAATTTAACTGGCTTAAAAGAAAAGAAATGATAGTCTTACAGAAACTACCCAACTCAAACTGTTTGAAAACAGTGACTGAGATTAATCCCTTTCGCTCTAAGAAATTCCTACTTTCTGACAAAGAAGATATAATTATAGATTGAGAGAAATGACTTTCAAAATTAACATTCCAGCAAACCCCAACATAATAGATACATTCATTCCTCATGTATCTGCATGGAAATCAAAGGAGATACATCATGTTTGAATCGAGGCTTTTATTTTTAGAACATGCAGCACATTTGCAGCGCATGGAGGGAGAATGGGAACAGCCCCACACCCAGCCAGGGAACCAGGCTGGGGGCCCAGAGACTGGGGTGCAGCCCTGGGCTCTGCAAACCCGGGGCCAACAAAAAGAGGATGGGTTTGAGAAGGTGTTTGGGTGCCTGGAAATTGAAGTAGTTGAGGTAGAGATGAGTGTTATGGCTTTTTCAAAAAACACTTTTTTTTTTTTTTTGTAGGCAGCTGTGCCTTATCTGCATTTTTAAGTGTTTTTTCCATACTTTTTAAATCCTCTTTCTCCTTCCACCTCAAGCCACACTAACAGGAAAAAAAAAAAACAAATCAACAGGAAATCTGGGATTAATATAACCCTTTATCTCAAAGAACAATAAAAAATTGCTAGATGATGTGATGATGTATCTTAACAAACACTACATAATGAATCAATTAATGCTGCATCTATCAAACTGTATCTAACACCAGACCTGAGATATATCAGCTCTCCCAAACCTGTTACAATGACTCTGGTTTTTCTATTATGACAATAAGTGTGTTTGTGCAATGAAACTCCAATTTCCTACCTGACCTTCAAAGCATCATCTCAGAGACCACAATTTAGGAAGCAACAACTGGAACCATCTTGAGATATTAAAAGAGTCTTCTTCTCTTCTCATTTATAATTGTAGGCCAATTAAGAACTTTAATTTTAAATGGGAAAGAAAATTAATTTCGGGTGAAAGAGCGCCAGGATCTAGGCTCAGATGGGTATGTCGTAACTTTGGTCTATTAAATCCAAAAATGTTCCAAAGCTCAAGGATGAGTTCATTGATTCAGCTCACTCGAATGAACAAACAGAAGAAAATGAAATGAAACAAAGCCAAAGCCAGCTGCATGAGCGCAACACACCCAAAATGCCCTCAGCAGAGAGAGGACCACGGAGCCACCACACTGCAGTGCTGCCAGGAGCTCATCCTGCAGCAGCTCCATTACCACCTGCACGTGACTTGGGTCATACTTCATCTTCTAATTGATATCTGCCATTGCCTCATAACTAACGATGACTAATGGTAATCTCCAGAAAGACAAATAAAAGCTAATGCAGAGCCGCTCTGTGGTGCGGTTCCCTTTGGAAAGCTCCCGGGCCATTAGGAAGCAATTGGAAGTGGAGATTGATGTGCCCTGGGGGTTGCTCCCGGGGATGCGGCGCATCTCCAAACCCCCGGGGCCCGAGGGCAGCTCTCCTGCTGCGCTGCTCCAGAGCAGGGCACGATTCCCAACCCTCTCCAGCTGTGCTAGCCAGGGGCACACCGGAGCACAGCCAGGCCATGGCATCGCACTGGCTCTGCCAAACACAGTCCAAGATATCCAACCACACCTAGGGGCATCCGCCAAGGAAGGCAACATTCCCCATCCATGATACCTTGTTTTCTGTGTTTTACATATTTTTACTTCTTTGCCCACTAAGTGTGACTTCTTGGATGCAAAATGTCAAGGAGTTAAATTGTCAAGCGCTGCGGACAGACAGTGACAACAAGCACATCAACAGGTAGCACTTTGTACCCACAAAAGCAGCCTCGGTTTATAGCAGCTTGATTAAACATGCTGATTTTTCATAAGACTCACCTCCAGCATTTCAGAAAAGTTATGCTCTTTTAATTACAAAGTTTATGTCACCCGGTGCAATTTTAATGTAATGAAACATTAAACTGGACCTCGTGCCCGATGTAAGATAAAATTATTCATTGAATATTAGACCACTAGGCCACCTACTGTTCTTTTACAAATGGTTGAACTATCACGGGGTTACAGAACTTAACATGTAAATTGCAGCAGAAGTTATAATTTCTGTTGCAAATCCCAAAAGACTGTCATTTAAGTCAAATATATGAGTGAAATTTTGCCTCTGTGCCATAATAATGCAGGGAAAATGACCAAAACCTGAACATTTTTTAAGTAATTATGAACCCAATAATAATGCATTTTTAGTTACTTAATCAAGAGCCTTAAAAATTATTAATAGCAAGTTCTTCTTATAAAAATGGAGTTTTAAACACTGGCATTTAATTTTAGGGATAGCAATACTTGATCTAACCCATTAGTGAGATCTTTTGTAAAGCCAAGCAGCCTGTGCCTTTCAGAGCAATTCCTGCTCATCTTTGACTTCATTACTCTCACATAAGCAAGAACAGCTTTATAAAATAATCTTTCTTAAAGTGAATTTAATATTTAGCTGCACACTGGAAATCTTGAGTAAGTTGAGTTAGATTAAAAAAATCGGGGCCTGAAATCCCCGCATAGAGCAGATTTGCATGGATCCTGCTCAGAAGCCCCTTCAAATCCATGAGATCGTTTCCCTTCATCCCCAAAGCCTTCAGATCGGGTGTATAAATAGGAGAGGGCAGTTTCAGGGAAATTATTCGCGGTGCCTGAGCTTGCCTCCCAACCGCTGCCGAAGAGGAATCTGAGCAGTGACTGTGCATCACCCTGAATCTGTAATAATAGCACCTTTCCTGTCACTCTTTGTCCCTTCATTTTTAAACGTGATTGGGTCAGGAGCAGGCAATTTACATTTTTATATAATCTTTGCTCAGGTGATTCAGCCACTCTGACGTTTGAGCATTTTGTGTGCAGCTCCGGGTTTCACCTCCCTCCCAGTGCATTTCCATATGCTGGGGGTCTGCCATCCTTGCAGCTGATACAGATCTATTTAGCTTTTCCCCCTTGCCATACCTGCAGCCTGTAGCAGGTTGTCAGGGAATGAATTTTCATTTTCTCCCCCGTGAGTCCATCACGTGGCTGTCACCAGAATTTGCTCTGTCTGAACTCCTCCATCCCCCTGATTTATGGCTGGTTGATGAGAGGTTGGAGGGCTCTCAGTGTAGCAATAATCTGCACCTTGGTCCGGCACCCATCTAAAGTTAGGATTTCTGATCTAAATATTTAGTCCCTGTGGCACAGCAATCATTTACCAAATTATTAAATAACTTTTCGTCGGACCGAACACCTTTGGGATATTTTTCTAGGTCAATATTCATCAGGAGACCCCGAATGTAAAGGTTAAGTGCACATTTCCTCTGCCAAATAAGAATGAATTTCAAACCTGATTGATTCTGGTCATGGAAACCGTAAATACTTACTCCAAATGGTGGATAGGTTACTAAGTCCACTCATTTCCACATCTGATATCGATAATACTCTGCTTCCCCCTTATCAGCCCCTCTCATATTTCACCGGCGTGTGGGGAGCCGGCCGAGCCTGTCGGGGCTGGCTGATGGCCCCTGCCTTCCCCCTCACCATTCTTCAGTGGTCCTTGAATCTTTCACCCCTGTCACTCCTCTTTCATCATTATCTGAGGTGATCGGTCAGCCCTGTGCCACCACCTGTCTCTTCGATCCGATGCCAACAGTGCTCCGGAAAACTGTCACTCCCAAGCTCCTTCCATTTATAGTGAGTCTCATTAACACCTCTCTTCCCTCTGGCCATGTGCCACTACAATTTAAGATGACTGTTGTTACTAAACACGCACAAAAAAAATATGTTAAAATAGCGTTCAGAGCCCGATTTAAATCTATTAAAGCCTGACAATTTGGAGTTAAAATCTCCCTCAGTGTCTGCGCATGGTTAGGGGGGTGCATAGATTTGATATTAATGCATTTATACCTGTTTAAATATATAGAGATATGCATGTATTCCCCCTCCCACGGTTTCCCAGCACTGCACCTCGTCTGGGAACAAACGCCGCTGCCGGCCCCCAGACACAAAGCCCGAGTAAAGAGGATTTATGCCTGGGACATAAAGGCAGCTGCGGGAAGGGAGAGGAGCAGTGGCAGATCCTGGGGAGACTCAGGTCCAGGGCAGTTCTGCCTCAGTGGTCCTGATCCCCCAAACATCCCTGCCTTGCCATGTAAGCACGGGAGCAACCCTGTTTCAGAGGAAAAGACATTCGGATTAACCTCACACCTTTGTTTCTTTTACCTTGATTTTTCTGTCCACGAGCAAATAATCCCTTGATAATAACTACGGTCCCAGAGCACTTCCTGGGAAGGAGACTACAAACTCATCTAAGACACTTTTACAATAAAAATGATTTTAAGCTTTTAGGTACCCAAAACGGTTTAATGATGAAATTATATGAACAGTATCAGTAGTGTGGACAACCTGTGTCAGGGGATGTTTAGGTTGGATCTCAGGAAAAGGTTCTTTCCAGAGGGTGGTTGAGAACTGACTAGGCTCCCCAGGGCAGTGGGCACAGCCCCAAGGCTGACAGAGCTCCAGGAGGGTTTGGACAACATTCTCATGGACAGGGTGAGATTGTTGGGGTGTCCTGGGCAGGGCCAGGAGTTAAACTTGATGATCCTTCTGGGTCCCTTCCAACTCAGGATATTCTGTGATTCTATGAACGTCTGAGCTGTGTAAGTGCATGGTAAACAGTTTGCTACTCAGTTTATATAATTTCAATCCCTTTCATGAGTTACATGAGTTTGCAAAGACTTCATACAGTTTTAACTGACAGCTGTTTTCACTGCAATACCTTCACCCTCATAATCGGTCTGGATTTTCTTCTCCCAAACTCTGCAACAGCAAGACTTGTTTAGAAGGCACAAATGAGAACAGGGATTGCAAAGAGTGAAACTAAAGGGTTTTTCCCCTTTTGGGAGGCCAGGCCAGCACAAAAATAATTTTTCACAAGCCCTACTATCAGACACAGACAGGGACATGCCTTTGAGGCTCACACATGATCCCATGTCCTTGTGGGAGGACCTTCATTTGGCCACCAGTGCCACTTGTAGCACTACTGGGGATGCCTTGGAAATACAGAAATTGGGTTTGGTGCAAGAGCTGATCTGCTTAAGGGCAGAAAGGTGCTACAGACGGATCTGGACATGCTGGATCAGTGGAATGAGGCATTTGTATGAGGTTCAACAAGGCCTAGTTCTGGGTCCTGCCCTGGGGTCACAACAACCCCCTGCAGCACTACAGGTGGAGGGAAGAGGGTCTGGAAATCTGCCTGGGGAAAAGGGCTTGGAGGGGCTGGTTGACAGTGTCTGGACACGAGCCCAAGTGAGCCCAGGTGGACAAGAGGCCAATGGCCCCAGTGCCAGCCATGGTGTGTCACAGCCCAGGGCAGTGACTGTCCCTGTGCTGGCCCTGCTGGGGCACCTCCAGTGCTGGGGGCAGTTCTGGGCCCCTCCTGACAGGAGAGACATTGAGGGGCTGGAGGGTGTGCAGGGAAAGGAACGGAGCTGGGGAAGGGTCTGGAGCAGCAGGAGCAGCTGAGGGAGCTGGGGGGGCTCAGCCTGGAGAAAAGGAG
>JAWMRA010000162.1:35259754-35298146 GCA_035584735.1 Pseudotriccus pelzelni
CTCAGCCTGGAGAAAAGGAGGCTCAGGGGGGACCTTCTGGCTCTGCAACTCCCCGGCAGGAGGGGGGAGCGGGGGGGTGTCAGGCTCTGCTCAAAGGGAACAAGGGACAGGACAAGGGGAAATGGCCGTAAGTTGCACTAGGAGACGGTTAGATTGGATACTGGGAAATCTCTTCACCCAAAGTGCTGTCCAGCCCTGGCACAGCTGCCCAGGGCAGGGTTGGAGTCCCTATCCCTGGAGGGACTTAAAAGCCATGTGGATGTGGCACTTGGGGACACGGGTTAGGGGTTGTCTTCGCAGTGTTGGGGGAATGGTTGGACTCGATGGTCTTGGAGGACTTTTCCAATCTAAACAATTCCCTGATTCTATGACACAACCACAGACTTCTCCATGGTGCATATGACTAAACGTCTGCACAAACCTGGACAATGTCTGGATCTTAAGATGATTTCAGAGCTCATGAGTTTGTTCTGCTGATAAAATGACATTCAGAAAGCTAAAATTCAGTGTGGTGGGTAGCAGGGCCTGTGCATTTTCACCAGCTCACATGGGCCATCATGCACATGCATTTGGTTTTGCCCATCTGAACTATTTCAGTCCAATCAACCTTTTACATGTGAAATAGTGACGGTATAATTTTAATAGTTATTTTGAGAACACAGCCTAAAATGCTGTATGGCTTTTAGGAAAACTCTGTTTTAAAATCAAGCAATAGGAAGGATTTTATCTTTTTTAAAGTTTCACTGTACTAAGAAGCTGAAACATATATAGTACCTTCCCAATTTGAAAATAAAACACAGCACTTTTTAGTAGGTTGAATTCAACCCAAAACCCCTAAACTAGAGAAAGTACAAGACCTGGAATTTAAAGCCAAAACTAGATTTGCGTCTTGTTCTAATATTGAGCAATGTTTAAATATTGGACACACAAACTTTAGTTAGGCTTAAACCATGAAGAGGGTCTGCATGTCCAAAGCTCCTGCAGATTGAGGTCTCAAGGAGAGAAGGACAAGGAGCACTAAAAACCAAAGAGAAAACAACCCTTTATTTCTTTTTTTCTATTATTTTCTGCAATTTTGAAACAGCACAATTTATTTTTTTTTCTTTTTAAATCTACCTGACATTTCCATATTGATTGAGATCAGGAATGCCAAGTCTGTGTGTGGAGAGAATTGCTTTTGCCAAGTTACACAAAGTGGAAAATAAACCCTTGTAACAGAAGCACTCCTAGGAGCTGCTGCATGGATGGGGGTGCTGTAGCAGCATCCTGCAGGTAGGGTCCTGCTTTTCCCAAGGTAAATTCCCACTTTTCAGCTGTTACCTTCTTGTACACAGTGTTTACCTTGATAAGTTTATATATAGTGATGGTGCTGTTAGATCTAACACCGAGCTCACCCTCTGTTCAGGATAAACCACTGGAATAAAGCATTTCCACCTTTTGCTATTCACTGTCTCAAGAAGCTCCCTCAAGCGTGGATTTAGGGACCACCTGTGCCCAGAAACTCAGCAAAGCAAAGGGGGTGTACAATGGGAGGGAAATAAGAGCTCACTCTCACAGCAGCTCTCAAGCAATTCCCATAAATTCCATCAGCAGATGGATGTGCCCGTTCATTCCTTCGAGTGTCTCTCTGCAAACTATGAAACTCTGGCACTGCCAATGCCAATTTTAGTGCCATCTACATAGTTGCCAAGTGAAGCAGGTTGTAAAGTGTTGTGAAGCATCATTCAAAACAATCTGAATGAGAAATTCAAAACGTGGACATCCAAGACATGTTTCATATTTTTCCAAACATTTTCTACTTTTTGATCACCTATCTACACCTAAAGCTTCTGAATACAAGCAAAAATGTTTTAGCTCTTTCATGTTTCAGTGCTTTCGATGCTGAAACAGGATAGGTTTAAGTTAGATGTGAAGAAGAAATTGTTCCCTGTGAGGGTGGGGAGGCCTTGGCACAGGCTGCCCAGAGAAGCTGTGGCTGCCCCATCCCTGGAAGTGTCCAAGGCCAGGTTGGATGGGGCTTGGAGCAACCTGGGCTAGTGGAAGGTGTCCCTGCCTTTGCCCAGCGCTGCAGACTTTGTGGCGCAGTATGTGTGGTGTCTCCTCACAGAGCCCTCGCTGCACTGAATGTCTTGCAGGATCTTTTGTCATATCAATGTTGGGAATTGTATTTCTGGCCCTGAAGTTTGCTATCAACCTTATTGATCATGCAGTCTTGTTCTATGACCTGGAACATGTCTGTCAACAGCTGTTTCTCAGTCTTACAATGTCCAAAGTCACAAAGTTACCGTCACAAGCTCAGGGACAAGTCAGGCTTTATGGCTACTCCAGAGCATTAAAGAGCATTATATTTGTCTGCTTGCCAATCATCACCTATTTACTTTTGTGATGTTAAATAATCTAAACAAAGCAACTACAGATTGCTTATGAGGCTCATGATATCTCACTGTCAAAATACAAGTGCTTTTCTCTTTTTTTTTTTTCCCCAGAAACATAAAAGCTTATTACCACAAGAATGCAAGGACAAATCTTCAGCAAGGAAGGAACAACAACAGTGTTTGAAGATGGTAATTCAAATTATGCTTTTGTGTTGCAGAGTTAATTTTTTAACCTAGTTTTCAAGTGGCTTCTAATTACATATGTCGTATTTTAAGTGTCTCTCAACTCAGAATGAGTTTGAAATATTAACCTTGCATATATAAATCCAAAACCCCACCTAAAATTGGTCCCTATGTAGGCTGTGGGTAGTACTTTTAAAAGAAAATAAAAAGCTTATTTGCAAAATTCTCTGCTATCACAAGTTAGGGGTTTTCATGTCTCTTGGCATGACAGATCTGTACAGTCCCTCTTCTTTAGCTCCCATATAGTGAGAATAATGAATCACCATTAATTTCTATCATTAAATGGGTCAGGAAGACTTTTTTTCCATAATTTCAGAGAAGACAATTTTCCAGTAAGCATTTATTTGATGCTCACTGTAATAAAGTTTTAGGTTCAACCCCACTATAAATAATCATCAGCAATAGCAGTAAATAATAATAATATTTTCCACATAGCAACAAGATCCTTCTAGGCTTGACAAGAAATGCTTATGCTGACCATGGCTCACCTATGGGCCATGAATTTGTTGAGAATAATATTGGGAGAGTTTCACAGACCTGGTACATGAGGATGTGTAAGTTGTGTTCACCACACCAAGGTCCAAAAAAATTCATACGTTTTTCCTTTTTCTTTTATATTATCTCCAAATCAGATTTTTTTAAAAAAGCAGACCCAGAGCTCTGATTTTTGCACTTTCCCACTGTCCAGCTCAGTCCAAGTTTCCTGGTGTCTCCATCCAACCATGCCTGCAGACCAGGAGTCCAGGAGGTGTTTGGGGAACTTCATGATTGGGGGAAAAATGAAAAGACAGTTGTGCAAAGAGGAGCTTTAATTGGAAATTTAGAATACCGGAAGCCACTAATGACACTGTAACATCATCCAAAGGTGTCCAGGGGTGCTGTGCACACTGGGACATCAGGGACAATCAGCCTTTCACTCTTCATTTGGTCTTTCTTGCATATGCCACCAAAATCCCTGCTCCAAACCCATTTGTTCATCCCTGTGTGATGGAGCCTCTGACCTGCTGATTTGTTTATTTTTGTTGTTGATTTGCCCATCTGCTGATGTTGGTTTTGTCATTTGTTTACTTCAAGTTAATGTTTCTTTGATTTTATTGCAGAGCACTATGAGGTCCTAAATGATATGGGCATGTATAAAAATAAATGATGGTTATTTATCATTATCATTATTGCACTTGGCCAGGCCTTTAGCTCACTAAAGATACCACTGTCTTCAGGGGCTTCTGAGATTTTGCTTTTAATCTTGGGGGGATTTCTAATTTCTAGGATATATCCCTAATAATGAGCTGCCTAGGAAAACTGTGAGCCTAATTTTCCTGGGCATGAAACACATTAATGATGACAGGTAGAAACAACCCAACCCTTTAAATCCCACTTTCCAACACAGGATTGGCCTCTTTTTACCATTTTAATTATTGGTGTGAAAAACAAAGAGCAAATAAATATTAAATCTGTGGAAGACTTGTAGGAATTCAAGCTGTCCCCAGCTACAGTGGGTTAAAGAGGAGGGAATACAGTAAGTAAAGTACTTGCCTGGCACATGGAAATGGAAGAAGGTTAACCAAGTTAATCTTCCCCTATTTCCTCTCCTCCTTGTTCAAGGCCTCCAGGCTCAACCATCATTAGGAACCATATAATTGACTCATCCACAGGATTTCCTTTTTGTGTTCTGAATTATGGCAGATTTTCCACATTATTTTTTTCCCTTTTTTTTTTTTATTTTATTTTAAACATCTGAAGCATTTAAGCAGCAGGAATCCTTCCTCCACAGGTAGAAAATTTGTCCTATTAGTGAAGAGCACAGAGGCATTTCTAATTCCGGACACCACGTATTCCCCAGCACCATCAAAATCTGCTGATTAACCAATGGCCCAATGGATCTCCGTGTGCTATACAGCTGTCACATCAGATGTTTTCTCTGCTACAATTGGTGTGTAATTTTGCTGGGTTTAAGTGCAGAAGAGGGGAATTTCCTTGTGATGGTACAAATAATTCATCACGGGCTATGGCTCAAGATTGTTATGAGGGAAAGAAATATCTCACAGTTATACTGTAGTTCATCCTACACCTGACAAGAGAGTGTTTGGCACATATAGTGGAAGCTTGATAAAATGGTTTAAAATCAGACACCGAAAAAGAATTGCAAAAGAAATTCTTCTTCAAAAATCATTTTGTGCTGAATTATTTCTTTTTTACTTGAAAGCCCTGTTAATACACAGAGAGCATAGCAGGGCTGCTATTAAACGTGGGCAAAAAAATCACTCATTTTGCAGCGAGACACCTTCGGGTTTTTTTTGTTGTTTTGTTTTCCAAACTGATTTTAAGACCTGAGAGAAGCATGTCCTATAGCAAACAGTCTAAAACAAATGTTGGGAGCTTTGCTTCATTATGTGGTACATTGTAGTTTTATGCATGTACGCTGTGTGAACAAGAGGGTTAAAAGTTAAACAGTAGCCTAGGGCTAACACACTTGCAAGCTGAACAGGTACAAAATAGGCTTTTGTTGCTTTCAAACTATTACTGTATGTCTTTAACAGGAAATAACAGAGCGGGCATCTGTGTGCAAAAATGGATTTCCTCCCAGTTCCGGGTAGTGTGGAACGGGGCTGGTTTAATGGCTGGAATGCCCATATGACCTTTAATCCAAAGTCATAAATTTGTCAGTGTCTGAAAGTGGCAGGATATCATTGCTAATGAGGCCAGTTTTTAGGACTTTGTATATCAGGAGCAACATCAGGGAGGACGGTGCAAAGGAGCCTCACGTAGGGCTGGGGGCAGGGGTGGGGATCATTAAAGGGAAATAAAAGAGCGGCGTTAGAATTTCACAGAAAGTAATGAAGAAACAGCCAAACCCGGAGAGCCCAGGTTGTTCTGCATTTCATAAAATGATAAATAACTCCTAGTCATGTTTATGTATAATGAATTACAATCCCGCTCCGTTTACCTTAGTAACATTTTACAGGGGTTGTATTTTACTCCCAACTACCAATTATGTCATCATCCTGGCATTTACCTGGACGTAATGATACACAGCAAAGCCATTCTTGGAGCATAACTCACTGCTTAAAAGTGTTTGTAAAGCCAGACTGCATCCTATATACTCATAATGACTTGGAGATTGCTATTAAATTTTACAGATTAAAGTTTACTAAATCTTAAAGTCTTTGCGCCTCTTCCAATATTTCTTATTAGTACTAAAGGGAAAGATGCTCAGCCACTGAAACGTCAAAAACTATGCAACCCTCCCTAAAAATAAATAGAAATAACCCAAGCTAGGGTCAGGGAACTTATTAAACAAAAACACACAACAACATAACTAATCCTGCAACTTCAGTACATGAATTTTAATGGGTAATTTGACCCATCACAGGACGTTTCATCCACAGTCATTGTTTTTTGTGGAAAACAGGCTGGGAAGGACACTGAGGCTTTCCAGTGCAGGTTTCATTTCTGCAGGACTCCAAAATCTCAGTCAGAAATATCTACTGTAACATTATCTTACATTTATTCAATTTAATTTCAGTTTGAGAAGGATAGCATATAGATCTTTTTATAAGCTTGTAAGGTCACCAAATTTAAATTAAAGTGACCTCTTTTAAAGCACATTACTAAAAGTACTATGTGGAGGGAAATTTAATATGAATGGTTAAAATGCATGGAATTCAGATTTTACTGTCAAACAGCTCAATTAAACAAATTGAATTTTTAAGCAACAAAAGGGAATTGAATCAAATTAGAAACAGAGTGGGATCTGAAATGTGGACATTTATGAGTGATAGTCACAGGGCCCTCCAGCAGTGAGTTTTCTTTATTTGTTGCCTCAGCAGTTAGAGGGGTTGGCAGGCTGCAACACAAAAGGATAAAAATGTTCACCATTGAAACACAGTTTTTGGCTCCCAATAAATCATCTGTCACTTCATCACAGCCCAGTAGATAATGAGCAATAAAGTTTTCACACTCAGGCAATGAGGAAGCAGACACAAGAAATACAGCTAAAGCTGCTGTCTCTCTGTTCTGTAAACGCAAGGTGCTTTGTGGAATAAATGACCTCTGGATTTCTGGAAAAGAATAATTCCTGCCTTGGTAAAATAAACCATTTGATGCACTAAAAAAAGCCAAATCTAATAACATTACTTAGTTCCTTTAATGAAAGAAATAATCACATTATATCTATGAGCTCCAGCCATCTATAACAGGAAGAGATTCCAGGGTATTACCTCCGAAGTTGTCTCTCTATTGCCAGCAAAGCACATTGCTGAAAATACAATAAAGCTGCACAATAATTTCAAGTGGGATTGTTTGCAGAGATTCAGGAGACATTTGTGTTTGGGTCCCAATCCTGGGAGGTTTTCCCAGCCTGACCTCCCTCACAGGGATGGATGTCCTGCTCTTCCCTGGGGTCTTGTCACACCACAAAGAACCTCTGAGGGTCTCCCAACAACAAGATGCAACATCATCAGGCCAAATTAATTGCAAACAGGTCTTGTCTTGACCCAGAAATTTGAAGTGTCAGTTTTAACAGTATTTTACCTCATCCTGATGCCTTCTCACTGTTGTTTTGGTGAATATTTTGCAGTTGTTACGCCACAGTCCAACAAAAAACTATTGCTCTTCAGTTCAAAATTACTTCTTTTAGTTGTTTTCAAAACTGAAGTTTCAACCCACTTCAGCTTGCTGATAATGCTGAGTGTATTCATCATTCAAATTTCATATCAAAGCCATTTCAGCAAAGGTATCTTGGATAGCCACGAACAAAGTCTAGTTCACATGCAAAATGTATCACTCAAAAAGTGACAATGCGGCCCATAAACCACATAGAACATACATTGATTCATGTTTTAACTTTATATCAGCATTTGAAGGGACTTGAAGTAAAATAAGATCAGATATTCTTGTCATATGCAAATGACAACTTAATATTTGCATAATGTGTCAAGGTAGAAAAATGCAAATAAACTTTGGGAAAGTCTGTATTTTTGTCATTCTCTCATAGAGCTAATTAGCAACTTGAAAGGAAATTGAAAGCTTCTCTTTTCTGAACTCGATGTCAGCTAAAAAAGGCACCGAACTCTGCTTATTTCTAGACCATGTAAGATGAGCAATTAACATCCCCCTTTTATTGAACTGCTTACACTGATCCATAGCCATAAAGGCTGTTTATCAGCTTCCCAAGTTGGATAAGGAGATACAGCACTGCTGGAATAGAGGTCACACAAATGTAAGTGGAAAAAGAACACATTCTGCTATTAAATGGGATAAATCCAAGCAAGATTCCTCGGGATAGATGAAAACTTGAATTTACCCCAATGCACTTGAAAGCAGGACCAAAAAACTATACAGAGGGATCTTCACACTGAAAAATGTGTGAAAGAAGAAGCTTTTTAGGAGCTCAAAACATGTCTTAGATCATTACAAGGTCCTAATACTCCGTGTGAAGGTTTCCACTGTATTTTTTTATTATATTAAGGATGTATTATTTATATCCACTGCAGCCACGCCATGGAATACACGAGGAGAGTTTGTTTAGCAACAGAGTGAAAAAATATTTGCTACAGGGGCAGTCTGGCAATATTGCTTGTTAAGACATGCTATTTGTAAGCAAATTTATATGAAAAGTATGCAATGTCTAATACTAAACTACTCCAGCCCCAGACTGAAGGGTGATTTTACAAACGTCCTGCAGCACTCAATCATTCCTTCATTTTAATGTCTTTATTTTATGATTTTGTTGATGAAATACTACTTACCCAGTGCTCAAAATTCCTTTTAGGCTGCAGGCACTGGCTAGTTGACACGGCAAGCCATATTTTACAGCTATATATTTCAGCTTTCTCTGTCCAAGTTGGAGGACACAGTAGCCAAGATGGTTTTTCATAGTAGAAATATATTTTCATATTTATTTATTGATTTGACTAATGTATCTATTTTTCAATTCACATGCTTATGTTTCAATCCATTAAAGTGATTCATGGTCAAATAATATGTTATTGCAAGTACAAAGAGGAGATAAAACCACTGTACACCGGCCATAACACAAGAATAAAAATAATAAAAATCCATTGCATGATTAAATATAGTTTTTAATCCCCACATGATCATGAGTAAACTGATATTTTTAATTATTTTTCTTTAAAATAAGTTGGATTTTTTTCTCGGTAAAATGCAATTACCTATTAAATAAGTTCTCAGGAATAAATATTCTTACCCAGCCTAAGTGCCCAGTGTAAAGTTAACATAAAGCATCAAGTTACTAGCAAAATAAAAAAACTCAGAAGGCTTTTAATTAGTTAAAAGGAGAATTAAATGGCAACTGGTAGAGGAATGTTGAGCTTGTCACCTCCGGGGCAGGGCTGAAGGAAAGCCTGGAATGGTGGTGGGCTGGAATTGCAGCTGGGATGGTGGCTGGTGGCTGCTCAGTATCACACCTGATATTGTTGGGCTCGGTCCAGGGTTTTGCAGCCAGACAAAAAACTCCACGAAAAAGGCAAAGAAACCCATCCATCAGGAGAGGCAGCGCCCAGACCCAGCTGTGGGACATTTCCAGTCTCCAGCTCATGGCTGACCTTGTCCTTGTACTGCTGGGAGATCTTTCATGCTGGTTTTTCGCCAAAAATTGGCTTTTCTCCTTCACTCCTTAACCAAGAAACTTAATGGGAAGCAAAGCCAAAGCCAGAAGAGACCTTGAGGACTGGCCAGGGAGAGATTCTGGCTCTTTCAACCACAGTGAGTACTCCTGGTGCTCAGGCACAGGAGCCAAGCTCGGCTGTGGGGTCACAGAATCATGGAATCACAGACTGGTTTGGGTTGGAAGGGATGTTAAAGCCCATCTTGTCCCACCCCCTGCCATGGGCAGGGGCACCTTCCACTAGCCCAGGTTGCTCCAAGCCCCGTCCAACCTGGCCTTGGACACTTCCAGGGATGGGGCATCTGCAACCTTTCTGGACATCACTTGCAACATGAATATGAATTTGTCTTTCCAGGGATAGGAGGACAAACCCTCACCCAGGACATGCTCTGCCCTGACCACTCGCAGGAGGACGCTGAACCCGCAGGGCTTCATGCTCAGAAAGGATCATTTATTCATGAACTTCCACCTTCTCCAGAGCTGGAAAATGTTTTGCTTTTTTCCAAAAGTGTGTTTTCTCAAACCTATACGTGGGGTGAATTTATCAACACAACTAGGGGATTTCACCCAGATGTTCTGGGTCTGAGACAATGGAAAGGGGATGTGTGTTTGCTCAACAGTCACTCAAAATCCTTTGGCCCTAATAAAAGATTCAAAAAAATTACTAATTATGTATCAGTAATCACTTTTGGAAATAAAAGTTATAGATTCCAGGAGGAAGAAAGAGAAGACAAGGCAAGACAAGGCAAGGCAAGGGAAAACAATAATTTTAATTTTCTTTTCTGCACTGAAAGCAAAAGAAAAGCAAAAGCAAATCAAATGAGTTTTAGGGAGTCATTTTGCAGGGAGTATGGAACAAGCTGATGCTAATGGGGAAGACAAAAGGGAACAAAAACCTCAGTAACCCAGTAAATGGGGAATATAACAAGCCTGAGAGAGAGGTGAGACTGAAATATAAAGGAGAGAAAACAGGCCCACAGAGGAGGGAGATTCAGAGCCCATAATGAACAAGTGGGGTGACATCCTCATATGCTCCAACCCTGCTGCACTTATTGCCAGGCCCGTGATGGCTCAGTAATTATAGATCAGCCATGGGAAATATCCCCCACGCAGGAGCTGAGGACACTGCAGGAATAACTAGAAATGGGGCCGTGGAGGGGGAGCTGGGAGGACGCAGAGTTCGAGAGGACGGGAGAGCACATCAAGGGGCAGCCCAGGGAACCCGCCGGAATTCCGACAGGCTTCCAGAGCCGGCTGAGCTGCACCATTTCATCTGTGCACCCCAACTCTGGGAGAATGAAAAGGTAGTTTAAAGTCACCTTAGGTCCCCCTGGGAAGCCAGAGCACAGAAGGCTGTCAATGTGTTGAGGTAGAGCAGCTGAGAGGCTCTGGAGAGAGAGAGCTAAATGAATAGAAACTTGTTAAATGATGTGAGTTAATGAGAGCATTTTGGAATTAACCAGCTTCCATGACTTTAAATAAAACCCCAATGTCATTTTAAATTAGATTTTGTACATTTTTGAAACCATTATTTATTTATTTATTTTCCACAAGGTGCATTGGTGGGAAGATGGAAGCATTAAAATTTAATGTCCTCAACCCACTAGTGGTGAAATATTGGTATTCCTTCATCAAGCAATTCAGAAATAGGGGAACAGTGACAACAGCCAAGAGATTACCAACACATGGGGAGTCACCCCATTATTTTATGGGATGAAGAGATGAAGTCCACAGCCAAGAATGAGAACGCAGATGATGGAACCACCGTCTTCTGGCCCCACATAGTCACACTGGTCATTCCAGTCCTCGTTCCAGCAAGTTTTTTGCCCAGTGGATGAACACACAATGGTTTTGGAACCTTAATCTGTACCCTGTTCCAGTGCTATGTTGTCAGCTGGCACTGGAATGACTGCACTTGGCATAGATATACCTTGATTGCTCAGCACTTTCCTTGTACTGCTTTGATGGCACTCAGGAGAGGTGAAAGGGGTATAACTCCTAATTTTTTATTTGTTATTATTATTGTTATTTAGGCCAGCTTTTATTATTTTAAAAGAAAGCCTCTCACAGCCAGTGTTTGGAAGATGAGGGAACATGCTTTGAAGGAAAAACGTGTCAGGAAACACCCAAGTGCTTACCAGCTGAGTCTGGTTGATAAATTAACTCTGTTCCCACATCAAACTTGTAATCCAGAAGATTTCCAGATATGTATTAGAAGGTAATTTTCTGCACTAATTTTATATTTTCAACAGCTATGCCTTCCTCAAGCCATCTTAAAAATAGGATGTGCCAATGAAACAGGTGCCAAGCTGGGACTGTGATGGCTAAGGTCTAAATTTCTTTACTTTTCATATGCTCATGGAGAGCCTCAGGTCTGACCACTTCTGAAATATTCATGCAATTCCACTTCAAAATCTTCAAAATTTATTTTTTTCTTACTTCATTTGCATTGTACTTTCCTGCAGGATCAAACTGGGGATGTTGGCACTGCCAGGCTCAGAAGGGCAGTGCGAAAATTAAGGGCTGTGATGGTGCCCCTGGCACCACAGCAACAGATGATATAAAAATATTTTAGGCAAATAGAATCACAGAATCCCAGATGGGTTTGGGTTGGAAAGGACCTTAAAGACCATCTCGTTCCACCTCTTGCCACGGGCAGGGACACCTTCCATAGACCAGATTGCTTAAGGCCCCAAATATAATTATGTTGCTCACAGTGTGGCCTTCAATTGTCCTTCTATGACACTTCCCAGTCTATAGAATTACTTTTTTAGGAAGGAAAGCACCTGTGATGGTGGTGGGTGGTGTCCAGCCATGCAGGCAAGGCAGTCATCACATCAGCATCCCATCAAGGATGAGATACAGCTGCCATAGGTGGGCAGGGAGAGTGCCCTAAGATGTTTCAAAGCCATAATTTGCTGTGATGCATAAACACCGACCAAAAGCTCACACAAGCTCATAAGACCCAAAGAAACTTCTCTGGGAAGTATCTTAAAATAAAGAGTATCTTAAATAAAGAGTCACCAAGTCCTAGAGCCTGATCTTGGGTGTTAACGTTGGACAAGGCAGCAACAATATGGGATTTGTGCAGCCAAGACTAGGAAAAGAAGCTGTAAACTGGTCATAGAATGGAAGAAGAAATGGAAAAGCAGGATGGGATGGGGGACATGACAAGCCCCACATGTCCCATGCTCACCACAGGCTGGTCCCACACCACCAACACAGACCCACAGTAAACTTAGCACCAAGCCCCAATTTAAAAACTCCCAGAGCTTTTATATGATAAGTACAGTTATTATAACTGGCCCATGAAATAAACACCTCTCCCAATTATGCAAAAGGCATGAGGTCCTTCAGAGACAGAAATCTCACAATAAGATTGACTTGCCAGCATAACAATGTAGAGGGAGAGAGGTGCAAGATGAATAACAATAATATTATGGTACATATAATGTATGTTTTAATTAGCTAAAGGTAATCAAATGAGGTTTGTCACGATTATATTAAGGTCAGGTCTCCACATGGTTTCATCAACAACATATTAAGACAAGGGAGGTGATGCCAAATTGGGGTTTAAACCTAATCAACATAATTAAACAAAGCAAGAACATGTGTTTAGAGCTACACCCACTTTACTGATCTCTCTATTTTAATTATTCTTGTAGGGTAAATATTAGGACCAAAATAACTCTTAATTAAATTTTTCCCATACAAACAGAAAGCGCAATCTTCTTTCAATTTGTTATTTTTGTCAAGTGGATGTACAGTATCCAGGTCTTTTGTAGTAGAAACCATTTCCAAAGCGTGCTCAAATTATGCTAAACAGCCTAATACATTCCAATGTATTGACATACTGACTTCTAATGTGTGGGAAACGGGAAACTACACTGGCCTAAAAAAGTCATGGGAAACCATAAAAACAAACTAAGAATAATTTAAACTGATTGGATGCTTCCTTGTAAGAAGTCCTTAGTTTCTAAATACAAAATGTGGACATTGAAATGCGGTCAAGTTATGACTTAAATTAGAAAAACATGTTTTCTTAGGTTTCTATCTTGCAATATTTGGCAAGACTCAGACACTGGGGAAAGAGTTATGTCAGTAACATTTTCAAAAGTGCCTAAGTGGCTTTGCCTGGGGTAATGTTCAAATGGGACTTAGGAACTCAGAAGTCCAGAGGACATGAGTTTGCAAGGGCTTAAAAGTGTTCAAAGCAGCCTAAAAATGTTACATTTTTAAAACTTCATTTAAATATTTTTAAAATCCTGATCTGAAGGAGGTGACATCCCATCCACGTCTGCTAGAAGGCTGGACTTGATGATCTTGGAAGTGTTTTCCAACCTTAATGGTTCTGTAATTCTATAAGTCTACTCCGAATAAAAGGCTATAGATATTACTAAGAGTACCAGTCTTTGAAGTAAACCTAATATCCACTCAGGTGAACTGTTTCATCCCAGTGCAAGGCTGATGCCTCCGGTGGGATTTCTTCTAATTTAGTTGCATAAGTAAAAGCAGAATCAGGTCTGTAAACAGAAGTTGGAGCTAAGGATTACACACTGGAGGCCTATAGGTCCTCCTGGAACTAGGCATTAGTGGAAAGACTTCAGTTTCCTGATGAGGTTTTCCTCCGTGAATTTTTTTCCAGAGTCATACAATACCAGAAAGATTTGGGTTGGAAAAGTCCTTAAAGCCCATCCAGTCCCACCCCGTCATGGGCAAGGACATCTTTCACGAGACCAGGTTACTTAAAGTCCCATCCAACCTGGCCTTGGACAATTCCAGGGATCCAGGGGCAGCCACAGCTTCTCTGGGCAATCTGTGCCAGGGCCTCACCATCCTCATAGCCAAGAATTCCTTCCCGATATCCCATCTAGCCCTGCCCTCTGGCAGTGGGAAGCCATCGCCCCTTGTCCCAAGTCCCTCTCCAGCCTTCTTGGAGCCCCTTTAGGCACTGGAAGGGGCTCTCAGGTGTCCCTGGAGCCTTCTCTTTTCCAGGAAGAGCAGCTCTCCCAGCCTGCCACCACGGCAGAGGGGCTTCAGCCCTTGAAGCATCTTCATGGCCTCCTCTGGACTCTTTCCAACAGCTCCATGTCCTTCCTGTGCTGGATATCCCAGAGCTGGACTCGGTGCTCCATGTGAGGTCTCACAAGGGCATAGTAGAGGGGGAGAATCCCCTCCCTTGGCCTGCTGCCCATACTGTGGGACGAGCCCAGCACAAGGAGGGTTGCTGTGATGGATCAGGTCCAGCCTCTCAACCACCAGCACCCCCAACTCTTCAGCAGGGTTGCTATCCATCCATTCAGAGAGAGTAAAACTGTGAATCAAACTTTCACTTGGAAAAGGGGCGTAGCTAAAACACACCCCAGGGGTGGGCACTTTCCTGATCCAGGTCTCCAATGCAGCACGGCACGAGTTAAAAGTGTGAGAGCAAAAGGTTCTTAAAGCCTCAGGGAGCTCAGCCCCGAACGAACGAGCCCTTTCAAGGCTCTGCTGGCAGCACTGGCATGCAAAGGACCCCAAATGAGTTAAGAAGTCTTCCACTCCATCATGAAGAATTGTTCTCTAGAGTATCTACCAGTGGGGAAATGCTTAAAACACTTACCATATGTGGCTAAGAAGGGTCTAATTTGTCCATTTGGAAATTTTGCCTCTTTTGAAAGGATAGTTAATTTCAAGTAATTTATTTCATAGATGAAGCTTTCTTTGGAGTGGTTAATATATCACCCGTGGTTGCCTGAACAATTAGAAATTGTCACCAAAGAAAAATGTCGCAGTTCATGTAAATAACTATTTACCTAAAGGAAATGGGAATCCACAAGAGTCAGCATACTTTAATGAGCCACGACAATAGGAAAAAAAAAACAAAAACAACAAAACAGCCAATGGTACAGTGCATCTGCTAAAGCTGACATTGCTTATGGTAAAAATTGGCCAAAACAACTCTTATTTGTTGCGCTTTTTTCATGTCAGAAATAATGCAGCTTGAAATTTTCAACAGGCAACATGAGTCCAGACCATTTGTTACTTCTAATGGCCTAATTGTTCTCCTGGCAGAAATAAAAAATTAGGGCACTTATGTCATTTACCTAAATTTCTAATTAATGCAATGGTAATAGAGAAACTGGAGCAGAAGCAAGAGGAAAAAAAAAAAAATGAAGTTGGGTGAAAAATGTTTCTCTTGGCCTTTCTACAATTTGTCTTTGTTAACTTTCCTACAATCTTTCCCTCTTGAACAGCAGGTAGAGTGATCTCTGCAGAGATGTTCTGGAGTTTTCCAACTGGACAAAAGTATTCTGGGCATTGAAAAATATGATTTTTTTTTCCACCTGAACCATTGAACAGATGCAATAAAAGCACCAACTGCAGCACAGTGTCCTTTATGTTGCCTCAAAGGAATGTGCCATTAAAATGATGTTAGAAATATTCTTCTAAAGCAGCTAAAACAATCTACACTTCAGGCTGCAATTCCATCTGGAAGTTTCCCACTGCTCCTGTGTCCTGATGTCCTGGTGTCCAACATATCCTGTGAAGCAAAACACAGCTGGAATGTGCCCTCATTAGGATGCAGGATGCAGAGAAATGCAGCAAAATGCATAAACACACCTTAAAAATGTCTCTAAAAGTGTCTGGGAATCACTTTGTCCTGCAGCACTGGCAAATATCCACCACTTCCTGGATATTTATTGTTGGGATGACATGGTGATCTCCATTTACGCCCATCACAAAGATATTTACACCCACTTCTTTGAAGCGATGCCACGTGTTGATCTTGACACCAGCAGCGCCATTAAAACATTGCAACCAGGACACACAAAAGCACAAAACTGGGGAAATTCTAAAGGAGCACCACGGAGGGTTTGTCCCATGAGGTCTCCAGGAAAGTTCAGATGGAGATGGGCTCCCATTTCTCAGCCATGCTCAGTTCCACCTGTGCTTGTACCCAAAAATGAAGTGATGGCTTTCCTGTTGCTTTATAAGACTTGTCCAGTGGGAGAGATATTCAAGTAGAATTGCAATTAAACTGTAAGTACAATGGAAGAAAAGCAAGCAAATATACACTTGAGCGCTAGTAAATTATTTTAATTTTTCTCATAATGCCTGAGGTGTTTTCTTTAAGGACCAAATGGAAATGAAGAGGAAGGTCAGACATTTAAACCTCCACCAAATGTGAGCCCAGAATCACAGGTAAATGTCCAAGGTGAAGGTTCCCATGGGCAGTTCAACCTTGCAGTGGGTCAAAATTTTTCAGTCTTTCTGACCGCACCTTAATTTGGGGACCCACACCCCAAACATTCCCAGCAAGTTTCCCCCCGAATTTTTGCTGTTCAAAAGTAATTTTTTGCCTTACAATTATGTGAAACGTCTACTCATCCAGTACCTGGAGGATCCTGCAGTATCAAGGAGTAACCTTAATGCTCTCATTAGAATATAGTCACGATATTTCAAGAGTTAATAGCAAATGCTGATCCAACGAACCTTTATTTTCTGCCATCCAAAAGCCCTTAACACACCCAGAGTGATTCCACAAGGTGACTGCAGGAGGAGTCCCACCACTGCCCAGGGCAGGGCTGGGAGCAGCTCCCCCCAGGAAGGTACTCCAGGGGTTTCCCCCTTTCCCAGGCAGGAATACGAGCTGCCTCCCCAGCTCCACTTCCCCACCTGGGCCTTAACATTCCCTCCGCAGCCTGGGAGCTGATTTGGCATGAGAGGTATAAACACAGGGCTTACAATAGCACTGGGAGCTGGCAGGAGCAAAACTCCAGCAGCACCAGCAAGTCCTGCTAAAATAAACATGTTACAGGCAAAGGTCATGATGCCTGTTAATATAAAGACTGCGTGGTCTATAATGCATTCAAATGCCGGAGTGAGAGAGGGAGATAATATGATCCATTTGCCAGATTCCTCCTTTTAGTTGTAACACGAAGCCATTCTGGGCTGGAATGACCCAGAGATGATAATGAAGCGGATGATGATGCCATTGCCTGTGATAATGGTGTGACAGGGAGAATACCCTGGAAAACTGCAGGAGCTGATAAGTGTAAAGGTATAAACAAACCCAAACAATATGGACTTACAGACATTAGCGCGGAACAAAAGAGAGGAGCAGAAGCAAAGCCAACTGATCAACATTAAAAAAATAAAAGACTTTGCAAGGGTGACTTTTTCAGCCGTTTTTTGGTATCGCAGCTCCCAAAACCGAAACAACAGACGGCCAAGTGTCTCCTACTGGGAGGGGGGGACCCACCTCTCCGTGCCGGGGAACAGTTTGTAGCAAACAGCCCGCGATATGAAAATGTATTTAATGCAATTAATAATTTAAGAAGTGAGAGCATGTGCTCTTGGAGAGTTAAATGCTTGTCAGAGTGATAGATGCACGCTTCACCACCAATACATTTCGTACCAAGAGCAGAGGGATTTTGCAAACTTGTGTTGACCTTGGGTTGCGGTGGAGAGGAGGCAGATTGCGAAGGCAGGCCCGGGTACGGCAGGAGAGAGCGTCAGCTCTCAATTTACAGCCCTTTCCCCAATTAAAGGACTGTAAAAACATTAAAATTAATGCAGTCTTAACTCCAGAGCAGGCTCTACTTTCTTAATTAGTGCATAATTATTCAGTTTTTGATATCCTGGAAAATTATCACATGGAAATTATTTTAGGCACAGTAACAATAGCAAAAATCTCTCTACCCCCCCAACTCGATTAACATGTGGAAGTAATTAACACTTTATTACAGTGAAAATACTATTACTGCTAATGTTTAATGACTTTTGCCATTGCATCATAAGCAGGAAATTTAGAACACTACAGAGCAATGGTCTGCTATAAATACAGTCCAAAGATTATAAACCAGAGTCAGATGATTCGCACTAACAGCGTTTAAGACAGGGATATGACATACAATCCGTTTCCAAAATGTCACATGCAGGAAATATAATTTTCTTGATAAAGTCCACTCCATGCAGCCAAGCAGCCAGTGCAATAACGTTGGATGAGTTCGGTGTAGGCAGCAGCACTCGAGTCCTTGTAAAAGCCTGTTGTTAATCAAATTGAAACATAAAACCCCAAGCATAAAGTTATTTTCTCATAACAGTTTAATAGAAATTTCCAATCAAACAAAGGCCAAAAAGTGTTATTACAACATGAAGTTCCTTGTATAAACAACTTAAAATGAAGTAGGGGAAAGTTTCATGGGATTTATGGATTTCTTTATTTTCGTTATTTCGAGTAAATGTCTACTGTAGATCTCCTGTAAATGTCTCCAGAAATTATGCACCAGCTTCAGATGGTTCACACCAACAGCAATTAAGATGCTGAGTCCACAGAAGTGTCGAAGAGGTCAGTGCTAAGGAAATATCATTTCATTCCAGCCGGTGTGACGGAGCCAAACGTGCCGGAGACGAAAAGAGCCCAAAAGGGATGGAGACAGCTCAGCCTCGAGCTGGGCTTCTCCAGGGCTGCAGCAAGGGTACGGCAGATGGATAGAACCAGGGCAATGTTCAGTAAAATGTTTCGCTATCAAAGTGTAAATAGAGGATTGTATTTAATATTCAGCACAGCCTTATGGAAATTCCCAAACAAACAATGGCAACGCAAACGCTCTATAAAAAGAAAACCAAAACAAATATAGAAGGAAACAAATGGAAAACAAGGCTGACCCCGACGAACCTGAATAAAGTCACACTTTGCTTATTTGCTACTGTTTATGCTGTCAGGCTGAGAATTAATGAAGCTGAGCACTAATCACGATTCAACCCATGGAATTATTTTAAATTTTAATATTCTATGTGCATAGCTCATCGGGCTTTCCCCTTTTGAATATTTTCCTTGATGCTTTAAAACACATTCATTGATCTGGACCCATTCCATTGGCGAGCTAATACAGTTCATAAATTAAGGAACTCGTTTTAGAAACA
Source organism: Pseudotriccus pelzelni (assembly GCA_035584735.1). Taxonomy (NCBI): domain Eukaryota; kingdom Metazoa; phylum Chordata; class Aves; order Passeriformes; family Tyrannidae; genus Pseudotriccus; species Pseudotriccus pelzelni. The sequence goes on from JAWMRA010000162.1 coordinate 35,278,910, forward strand.
TCTCCCTGATCCATGGGCCGTGGATGTGGAGAGGAAGAATTTGGCACGAGGATGCTAGATATAAATTGCTATTTTGGAAGGAACTCTCACCAAGCAATGCCTGGAGCCAGCAGGCAAGAAGAATTCACCTGAAGTGGACACAGCTATTCACTCTGGGATTAACTTGTTGCAGTTGCAAATGAATCATGAAACCAGCTTTGGCAAACCTGAGCCCGGGCCCACGGTGGAACTGGAATAATGTATGTGAAAAACCTGAACTGGATTACGAGGCCATCTGGAATGCATTCGCCCTCTGCATTAGGAGTAGCAGTTTCCTTGACAGAGGTTGTGAAATATTAGAATTCCTAATGGAAGAAATATGGCAGTGCAAAATGACACAAAAATCACACAACCTCATTCCCTGACACGGAACAGTGAAAATGCGAATCTTTCTCTCAAGGGTGCTCTATCAATCCTTTGCAAACAAGGCACTTCAGCAGGCAGAGGAGGGGCTGACAGGGGTTAACCCTTCCCCACCACGTCCAAGCAGGGCCAGAGCCAGCTTCCCTCTTCAGGGAGGCCAAAAATCGGGAGGGATGATGAAAATCGTAAATCCACACAAACTCCTCCTGAAGTGGGGGGGTACCTCCAACACCAGCAACCCAAGAAGCTGGATACCTCAGGGATAGGATCCTGCCACCCTCTCATTCCTCTGGGGTGATGGTTAGAGGCCACTGATACCACTCCCTCAGCAAATGCCACCTCTGGGTGATGCCAAAGGCAAGGAGGAACCATGACAGTGAGCCTGTGGACAGCAGCAACCAAACACCACTGGGAAGATCTGTAACAAACAGCAGAAACCGTTGCAATATCCCTCTCAAAATATCTTATTTTTGAAGATCTGTGGTGCAAAGTCAGCCTAGACTTCAGAAGACCTGACCCACAATAACAGTTTGCTGCGCTAACATTTCTGCCCCTTTGGTATTTATTTACATTCAAATGGTGAACATTTTCCTGCTCATAAGGGTTTACCAGCAAAAAGTCAAGGGCTGGGACCCTCCCAAAACATGTACTTGCACATCTGGATACACCCACCCAGTAACAGCTCCACATTCTCCATGTTTTACTCCTAAAATCACACTTTCTCTCCAGGTCAGCCATCCCATACCACAGTAATGGGTGTCTCCCGGGGTTACTGAAGTAGCAGAAACCTCACAGCACATGTGGTGGGAGCTGATATATTATTCGCTTGTTGTTTAATACCAAACTTTGGTAGTTTGCACTAAGGAGTGACAAAGACACCACAGATTCTCAGATTTTGTGAGTCAGACAGGAAACTATATAATAAAACAAAACACAATAAAAAACAACACAGATAATACTCTGAACAAAGTCATTTGTCCGCCTCGCTCAGCATCATTCAGTTTAAGACAGGAACTTATTTTAACTCCAGAAAACTGGATAAATCCAAAGCTGCCACTTTCACTGCCGCTTTCTAGAGATATAGTTGCTAATGAGGAAAAGAAAATGACACTGGAGCTCTTCTCAAGTGTGCAGATCCAGGACAGTTTTGGGATCAAAGAGGCCAGAAGTGCAGGGCTGATGTGGGAAGAGAAACACTACCACTGGCATGCTTAAGGGCAGCCAGCAAGTCCTTGTTTGATGGGATTTCTCCAACAGACTGATAGGGTGGATTAGACTGGTGTATTCCCAACCAGAGGTGTTCAGACCTATAGCTCTCCTCACCAGATGGATGGATGGATGGATGGATGGATGGATGGATGGATGGATGGATGGATGGATGGATAGCTCAGTATAGTAGGACTGTTTGGAAGGGGTTACAGACCTGGGCATGTGCAGAAGCAAAATTAGAGATTGTCCAGCATTAAATGACTCTCACTACCTCAGAGCAAAAGGTAGAGGAGATTAGATGTCCTGGCTATACTTCCATCAGGGCTTTGTAGCAGTGGCCAGGCCAGCGATGCACTGCTCACCCTCTATGTGGATTCACTGGAGTTCTCTTGAATAACATAGAATAATGGAATGTTAAGGGGGTGGAATGAACCTTAAAGACCATCTGATCTCAACCCCCATGCCATGGGGGTTGGGTTACCTCCCTGTAGAGCAGGTTGCTCAATGCTTTCTCCAACCTGGCTTTGAACACTTCCAGTGTTGGGTCATCCACAACCTCCCTGGGCAACTTGTGCCAGGGCCTTACCACCCTCACAGGAAAAAATTTCTCCCTAATATCTGCCCCAGATTTCCCCTCTTTCAGTTTGTATCCATTACTCCTTGTCCTGTCATCACAATTCCTGACAAACAGTCCCTCTCAGACATCCCTGGAGGCACCTTCATGTACTGGAAGGTGCTCTGATGTCTCCACACAACCTTCTCTTCACCAGGCTGAACAGCCCCAACTCTCCCAGCCTGTCTTTGTAGGGGAGGTGCTCTAGCCTTACAAGCACCTAACTGATTTAGGAACCCCCAACATTTTTGATTTCAAGTGCTTTTCGAAATCCCAACCCTTGTCTCCCTCGTTGTCATTTATAAGGCACACAGAGCTACTGTTTATTGCTACTTCTCTGAAAAAAAAGGGAATAACTCCAAGATAGATTTTCTGTTTAGGAAATAGATCTGGGTTGAATTATTCAAAAAACGCTAACAATATCCAGCCCCAGAAAACTAAGGAAAGGAATAGAAGACTCCAGAGCTAAGGGGCTTTTATACAGCAGCCAATTGTTATGACTCCTTTTAATTAAATACAAATGAATTAATTGATATGAAGTACTGCTAGGCAATTATTTTGCTGACATTTTGTCTCTTTTGAGACACACTTGTTTACTGCATCTCTCAGCTGCCAAGTCCTACCACCATTCTGCACTGTTTTAAACATATATTTAAAGACTTAAAGCTAAGTTTGTGCTGTCAGAAACTTTTACATTAATTTCATATTTGTGTTAATGGTACGCACATTAGGCCCAATAGTATTTACATTTTTTAATCCATCTCCCGTCCCTAGGCCATCATTGTACATGAGATATTGCATCTTAATGAATTTTTCTGGTTAAAGATTTTTAAATAAATGAATAAATAAATAAGTAATGAAACACTGATTTTTATCTCACTGTACACAAATTTACTGGTTGATTTTTTATTTTTTCCCTTTCTGATTTCCAGTGAAATATTTTCGTCATTTTCCAAAGATATGCAGGAAAGTACAAAAATGATGGCTGGCCTCAGAACAAACCTGCAGCAGCAGCAGCCAGCAGTATATTAGCCCTTATATAGTAGGTAAAATTGAAGTGTTATCTGGAAAACCATAACTGGCCAAAACAATTTTACATCCTCTGATTATTTTGGGGAATTGCTGGGCTCGAGTTACTTCATGACACATTCCCCAGCATGTGTGTGATCCATTTTTTTAAGTCAGCAACATGTCCCCCGGTGGTTCAAACGTGCAGGATGAGATCACAAGTGCCTTGACCTCTTTAGACAGCAGCAAAACATATTTCAGGAAAGCATCCACAGGACTTTTAAACTGCCTATGGTGCATCGTGGGCTCGGCTCTGTGTTAGTGAGCAGCTCCTGGAAGCAACAAGTCCTCAGAGAACTACGGGCTGTGAAGTGAGTTGTGGACATCCAGGACTCCAGGACACCCAGAAGTTGAGCCCCTACCTGTCAGACCAGTAATAATGTTAGCTGGCAAGTTGTAGATCTGCCTATCTACATGATACTTTTCTGTTGTGTACATTAAAATAAATAGCTGGCTGGAGAGTAATTAGTTTACCATTGGTGACCTAAATTAGCCTAGTGGAGCACAGAGAGCCATCAGAGACAGGTAACCTGACCCTTCACACACACATTTAAAGACCAAAGTACTAAAAAATGCAATGTAAGCATTGAGATATCAGTTGTCTTAAAGCCACTATATATGTGTTGAACCCTGGGCTGAGTGTAGACAGAACAATTCCTTCCACTAATGCAACTCTACTCCTAATAAAATGAGCCAGGTGGCCAAAAAGGGTCTTCTACCCCAAACACAGCACTGTTAAAATCAGTCAGATGTGCTGAAGACCTGGATCTATCATACAAATAACAAGTCTTTACAGCACTGCAGTTATTATGCAAGCAAAAGAAATGCATATTTTGCTGATTTTTTAATCACACCTGTGGTACTCCCATCCCTCACTATTGAAAACTCACCGATTAGATTCTCTAAGTCACAGAATCACAGAATATGTTGAGTTGAAAGGGACCCACAAGGATTACTCAGTCCAACCTTCAGTCCCGCACAGGACCATCCCCAAGAGTCACACTCTGTGCCTGAGAGCATCATCCAAACACTCCTGGAGCTCTGTCAGCCTTGGTGCTGTGCCCACTGCCCTGGGGAGCCTATTCACTTCCCTGGGGGAAGAACCTTTTTCAAACACCCGACCTAAACCTGGTCCCCACAGAGCAGAGATCAGTGCCTGCCCCTCCTCTGCCTCTTCTGAGAAAGCTGTAACTGCAATGAGGTCTCCCCTCAGTCTCCTCTTTCTGTGCAATTGCAGGAGATATGAAGGTACCTGCTTTGGATTGAACAAGCTTTTACAAAATGAGTCACACTTTTCAGCCTCTTCCCTTCAGCCCCAAAGGCTGGAATTTTACTTTCTCCAGGAGAAGGGACTTTTGTCTGTTTGTACAACCCTCGGACTTGGAACTTTGTTGTGTCTTGACTGTCTGGTTTCTCTTAGGCTGTGGTTTGGGCTATCAACAGCTCCTATAATCCTTCCCTCTGATCAAAGCTCATGACTGGACGTGCACAAACTGGCTGGAGGAAACTGCCTCTGGCTTTCGTATTTAGCTATCACCTGACATTTTTGTACATTAATCATACTTAGAAGACTTAGCAAAAGGCATCAGTCACTTAACAAACTGTCCCACCTTTATCTGGAGGTAACAGATGACTGCTGACTATCTGTGCCTGCTACACAGAGCACACAAAGCTTCTGACGAAAGGCAGCATGTGACCAAAGTTACAGACATGGCAGGAAAAACTTGGCACCACTTCCAGTAGCCCCCTAAACACAGATATAGGAAGAGATGGGTGAATGGAAACTACACAGACATTCCCTCTCCACACTTCCCCAGGGACCTCTGACAATGACTGACTCCTTTGAAAATTCAGGCATTAGTGATTCCTGCCACAGGAAGGATCTGGATCACCAGGAACAGCTGAGGGAGCTGGGGGGGGGTCAGCCTGGAGAAAACGAGGCTCAGGGAGAACCCTCCCACTCTCTGCAACTCCCTGATAGGAGGGTGGAGCCAGGGGAGGGTTGGGCTCTGCTCCCAGGGAGCAAAGGACAGGACAAGAGGTTTCAAGTTTTACCAGGAGAGGTTTAGGCTGGAGATTAGGGAAAATTTCTTCATGGAATAGGTTTTCCAGCCCTGGCACAGGCTGTCCAAGACAGTGGTGGAGTCTGTATCCATGAAGGAATTTAAAAGATGTGCAAATGTGGCACTTGGGGGCATGGATTAGTGGTGGACCTGGCAGTGTTAGGTTAATGGTTGGACTCAATAACCTCAGAGATCTTTTCCAACCTAAATTGTTTCTATGATTTTGTGAGAGCAGGGCAGAGCAGGGCCTATGGATAATGCCATTCCTTTTGTACAGGACAGGGATAACTGCCCAGAGCTCCACTTCAGTGCTTCACAGAATTAATCAGCTAGGTTGGAAAAGACCTCTGAGGTCATTGAGACAACCTATGGCCCAACATCACCTTGTCAACTACACCGCAGCATCTCTTGGAGTGAAAAGCATGGCCCCATGTCGTGCTTTAAAATAAAAGACCTTTCATGTGGTTGCCTTCTCCTGACCTGTGTCCAACACTAAGCCTTGCTAGATTCCTTCCATGGTTAAGCCAGCAAAAAAACCCTGGTGTTTATGGAGCTGAAATGTCATAGCAGGTCTCCAGAGATCCCATACATGAATAATGAAGTAACTGTGTGTCCTCACTCAGTGCTCTGTCATGGTCCCATCTCTGCCAGTGCTGCTGCTCGACCTGTTTTCAGCACTCCAGGTTTGGTGTGGTCAGTACCTACCAACAAATTAATTGTCACCCCAAACCTGGCAGAGTCATCCAGAAACACTGTAATCATAACTGAAATGGGGGATGAAGTTTATCTCCCAGCAAGACATCAGGAGGATATCTGAGCCACTTCCTAATTTTCTTTAAACTTAGCTCACCCAGTCCCACTTATGTTTCTTAAACCTTGTTGGCAAGAGAAGAGAAGCCTCAGTTAATCCAACCAACCCACGGGCAACTACTGCAAATGTCACTGCACGGATTCACAAATTAACTGCACAGGTTCACACAAATTTGTGGGATGGTGCTTCCACTCAGGGATTTTCTTCCTGACACCCCCCCCATCTTCCCCAGAGCTTGTTACTGTCACACATAAGAGCAAGACGGTCCCGTTAATCAATCGTACCTTGGCACTGCAGCTTTATGTGTGTATTCCAGGGCTTTACAGTACAATAAAATTTACAGCTCGTATAATTAAGAATATGCCAGATTAAACAAATTAAAGCTCAGCCTTAAAAGTGAAAGCTCTATCAGATCAAGGCATTATGCATGAAAGAAATTTCAAATTCAAATCAACAACATCTGAAGGCTTAGAACACAAAAGCCATAGAGCAGTCACTGGGAACTACTATTAGACCTATTTCTTAACCTCAAGGTACAATTCATGGCATGGGGCATCAGAAGGTCACGAAGATTAATTGAGTGCAAGGGTTAGTTAGAGATTTGTGGGGAAGCCATGCTGTTCCAGTGATTTCTCCTTTTTTTTTTTTTTTTCCTCTTCATGAAAGTAAAAAATAATCACTTGGACAGAAATTTGCATTGATTAAAGGTTCTTTGTCTCTCTGGGGTATTCCTGAGAGGGAGAGCTTGGAGATGAGAAGAAAGGCAGCCCAAGAACCTAGGTGGCTTTAACGGTAGCTCCTGGAAAGAGCCCTCAGGAAGGATTTGGAGAGTCCCCACACCCAGGATTCTGTGCTCTGCTTGGCTTCGTGTGATGCTTGGCTCCAGGAACAGCTCCACAGATAAATACAACTTTATTTAAGCATTTTCCAGTAGATGCCCTTTGGGGTTAGTGACAATTCCTGGCTGTGGAAGAGCAAAGCAGGAATGGAGACATCAGCCTGTCTCCACAGCAGAGCTGCTCTGAGCATCTTCATGGCCTCCTCTGGACTCGCTCCAGCAGGTCCATATCCTTCTTCTGTTGGGGTCCCAGAGCTGGATGCAGTGCTCCAGGTGGGGTCTCACCAGAGCAGAGTAGAGGTGGAGAATCACCTCTCTTGACCTGCTGGCCACGCTTATTTTGGCGCAGCCCAGGGTATGACTGGCTTCCTGGGCTGCAAGGGCACATGACTGGGTCATGCTGAATTTCTCACCCACCAACACCCCCAAGTCCTTCTCCCCAGACCTGCTCTCTATCCATTCTCCACCCAGCCTGTATTTGTCCTTGGGATTGCCCCAACCTTTCACTTGGCCTTGTTGAACTTCATGACGTTCCCACAGCCTTACCTCTCCAGCCTGTCCAGGTCCCTCTGGATGCCCCATCCCTTCTCTCTAGTGTGTCATCCACACGACACAGCTCAGTGTCACTGGAAAATTTGCTGAGGGTGCATCAAAAATTTTGCCATTTTTCGAATAATTTTTTACTCACTTTCTCTTCTCCCACATCAAAAAGTTATTTTTTTAAATGCGAAATAAGAGGGTTTCAGGCTTTCTCCCCTGTTAAATTCTTCACAAGATAAGAACGTGGTTGACAGACAAAATGAACACCAAGTCTTAGAATTCAATACTGAAGATTATATTGGGTATCATATCATATCAGACAGTAAGAAAAAGATCCTTGGTTCATAAAACGGAACACAAATGAGAAAAATAGAAGGCTGCGAACAGCACAATCCTGTATCAGTACAGATGTCCCTTCCTGTTCACCATCATTCTTTACAGACAAAGTTTAATGAACAAAAAGTTAAGCCCTGCTGCAAAATGACTCCACTATAGATTTTTACAGTCATCTGAGAAACTTATTTTAGAAAAGCTGAGAGGTCAGCAGCAACCTCCATTTTCCCATTTGTTACCAAAAAGCTGTGCATGACATTGGCATTAGGTATGTGTATTAGTATTTATAAATATAAAAAATATTAGTTTCTGTTTTGAAATCATGTTTCATATGCAGTTGGTGCTAGATTTCAATAAGCATCTAATTAAAATGGATTTTTTTCATCCGGTGCTCTTGCAAATTCTATTTATTTGAGCTGCTTCACATACTATCAAAACTGCAAGTTCAGCAGAAAGATATTTTCAGGAGAAAGGGGTGAAAGTGGACCAAGAGAAATGATAAATTTGGGTTCAAATAAAGCACCCGTTTTGATGGTGTTCAAAGGTACACAGTAAGTGTTTGGTACATCTTATGGCACTTGAGGACATGGGTAAGTGGTGAACATGGTGATGTTGCTGATTGATGGTTGGACTTGATGATCTTAGAACTCTTTTCCAACCTTAATGATTCTGTGATTCTGTGATCACACGTCTATTTATCATTAAAGCATTTTCATCAACGTGGTGTGAAGTTGCTTCTGAAGATCCCACCATACAGTTTCAGAATGAAACCATTCCCCATTTTTATCCATACTCACTCATTTGGACCTTTAACAGACTTTTCCCTCACTTCCTACTGGAAGGTGTGGAGGAGAAGCACCGAAGTCCACATGGCAGCAAACCAACAACATAAACAATGTGATTTACAAATCACTGACAGGCTTGGCAAAAAAAAAAAAAAAAAGAAAAAAAAAATCTGAATCTTGGATTTATGAAGTTCTAGAATTGACTTTTCTATTTTAATTTGGGAATGGAGTTATGGAGATCTTGTGTTTGAACTATTGAATATTTAAACATGGCAAGTGTGAGGCCCACAGAGAAAAAATGAATTACTGATAGTCAGCACCTTGTTGTCCTTGTTGACAAAACTAGAAATTCCACTACATGTAGCTAAAATTTTCAAGACTTCCAAAACCTCTGAACTAGCAATATTTTTGTTGCTTTGTAACACTGGGGCTATTTTTCCTATCATTTAAACATAGAAAGAAAATGTCTTGCTTCCTTATTTAGCAGACTTGGAAAACCATTATCAATCATCAAAAATATGTATTAGACACATTTATTCCCCTGACAAATTTATGCCAGAAAACTGATAGACTTATTATAGAACCTCTTCCCACAACAACGAAAAAAAAATAATCCATAGTTTCATGTGCTTCTCCCTCAGTCTTATAATTTGGGAAACAAAATCTTTATCCAACAGCACAGCTCTTGGAGCCAATATCTGAGAAAAATATCTTTTCTCTGCTAAGTTCATATATTGAAAATATCATAAAGGTATTATCATCCACCAGGACTATGTGAAACTCCAAAAAAGTAACTGTATTAAATGGATTTTTTTAATCCCCGTATGTTCTAATAATCAGTAAAGCAGATTTAAATCTGGTGGTTTTTTCTATCACTATTAGGAGAGAGGAAGAGCCATAAGGCAAAACATTTTAAGGATATCATTTATTACAAAAGTTTCACTGTGCTTTTGTTTTGTGGTTTTGGGTGGTTTTTTTCCATCAGTGGTGAATGTCTGCTCATCAGGATTTGTAATAATATACTTATTGTATCTGATGTTGGGAATCCATCCCTTGTAATACTTCTTGACATAATTGCAGCTTTTGACACACTCAATCGTGGGATCCTTCTAAACCATCTTGAAAAATATGTTGGTCTTTCAGGTTCGGTTATTCAGCAGTTCAAATCTTATTATAACCATCGACTACAGTTTGTTAATATAATTTCTTTCCATTCCTCCTCTTACATTGTCATCTGGAGTCATCTGTTACAATGTCATCTGCAGTCCCACAGGGAGCTGCTCCTGGTTCCATGTGTTCCTTTATCTACCTGCTGCCTTTAGGAGCTACAAAACCCAACTACAGAGACGTGGGCTCTCTTATCACACTCCTGCTGACACTCAGCACTTTAATTTTCTATTCCTCCTGCCTATTTATTTGATCAATATTCTAATGCTTCTCCCTCCTGCTCAGCTATTTAGATGAGACCCAGTTAAAAAAAATCATAAAAAAGAATGTTTTTTAAACATTTGAAAATTATACCCCAGACACAGAGAGGCAAAACAAGTTTTTGATTACATACCTTTCTCACAGCCAGGTGATGCATATTATTGTGCTTTTCAGTTCCAGAATTGCTTTACTTATTTATAAATTTCCACATATTTGAGCATGTAAAAATGCCCAACAATACCATAAAAACTCAACTAGAAGCTATAAAAAAGGCATGAAGTAAAGAAAGGGAGCAAAGCAAAGAAAAAAATCCTTTTGGAGTTGTATTCAAATTTCACCAGCCAGATTTCTATTTATGATACTACCTCTGTACTGTGGTACCAGTCAATCTGAGTTATGGTACCAGAATCTGAACTGTAATAGATGATATTACCACATAGTCCCCATAAAATCCAACCAGGAGTTGCTTTTCCAGAAACACCGAGTACCTGGAACTCCCACAGAGTTTGGTGGGCTACACCAAACACCTGGAGCTTCAAAAATCCAACCTAATTCTTGATAACACAAATATTTCTACTCCCTCCTCATTGGCAGTAGAATATTAGCTGGAAAAAAATATCCTTAGGAGTAAGCAAGAGAAGTATCAATCTCTCTTCCACCTGAAAATGGACAATATCTGACTTTTCAGAGAGGCAAATTTTTGGAATGTTGTAAAGAGTTCGGTTTCTGTTCTTCCAGCTTTTGTCTATTGTTCTCAAATTGCCCCGATTAAGTGAATCTCCCAGTTTGAAGGAAACAATTGGGATTGTAAACATCAAATGTCTTCTCAAGCAAATCTATTTCTACTTCCAAATCCATGAAGAACACACATTCACACAAAATAAATAAAAGAGGGAGTTCCTAAATTTTCCCTGACTGTACCCAAACATGGTAATGACATAGAAGGGTTAGATGGGATATTGGGAAGAAATCCTTCCTGTGAGGGTGGGGAGGTCCTGACACAGGTTGCCAGAGAAGCTGTGGCTGCCCCATCCCTGGAAGTGTCCAAGGCCAGGTTGGACGGGGCTTGGAGCAACCTGGGCTGGTGGAAGGTGTCCCTGCCCATGGCAAGGGGTGGAACTGGATGGGCTTTAGGGTCCCTTCCAAGCCAAACCGTTCCATGATTTTATGACTCTGGCAAGCAAGAGGAGCCCAAAGGAGTGAATCTTACACCAAAGTTACATAACTTGGCAAGACTTACAACCCTGGAACACACAATTTGAGCAGCCCAATATACTCACACACCATTTCATGGGCATTACACACTATTTAATAGTCTGACGGTATGATTGGATCAAGGCTAAATGAAAATGTGTTTTAAAAGGATTCACTTAGGAGGACATCACTGTCACTACATCACTGAGGAGGTCATCCCTGGAAAGATGGTTAAGTAGCAGTAGAGTTCAGAATTAGTCAGTTTTGACATATGAGTGCAAAACACAGGGATCCATAGCACAGACCTGAGAAACTAAAGAGAAGAGAAAATACTACCAGGCAGTGATATTATTTAACCCTGAGTACAGTATTTTCTATCTCATCCTTAGCATTTTCTATAGTATATTTTTTAATATTATTTCCACATTCAATTGGATGTTAACAAAGAGCACAATCATATCTTTGTGCCTCAAACAAGCCCGAAGAATTGAGTTTCATGTTACAGCAAACTGAAGGATGGAAAAGGAAGATATTTTCCTAACAGCAAATCTGAAATGAAGACAATAATAAATAACAGAAGGTAGCACATGTGTGTTGAGCCATGGTAATATAGATAAGGCACAAAGCATTCTGTGCACACCACATGATTACTGCAAGTTGACTATTTACATTTCCTAATATAAAAAATATTTAAAATTTTTTGATTGTAAACAAGAAGTTCACTCACCCTGCAGTAATGGGAAAAAAAATAAAAGATTTTACTTGATATTCTGCTACGTCTAAATCCCTGATCTTAGCACAGAATAGTCTTTTTAAATTGTTTTTCATTTCTTAAGAATAGCCAAACTAATTTGGAGAAGTGTTTAGATCTCTGTTTACAGTCTGCATTTTTGTGTTTTATTAACTAATTTAAGTTCTGCTCCACATTCTAAAAAGTTATTTAAATGCAACAAAGTACTTGGACTACATTATAGGCAGCGTATGTTGAGATAAAAAATAATTTTGTTTTACTTACCCTTTAAATTAAGCAAAGGTTGGGGGAAAAAAGTTAAAATTCAAACCAAAAGTAGAAGTTTTCTGAGCTCATGAATTACCAAAATAAAAAAATATTCCTAAAGCATCTTACAAATCTCAGAAGACATTTTCCCTTTTTTAAGCAGGAGACATTTTTTCTTGGTTTAAAAAACACACTAAAATGTTAAAGGCAAATAACTGTTCTAATACAGAAAATAAAAGTCCATCAGCTAGTTACTGGTATTGATAATTGTAGCCCCAATTTGCATTTTTATTCAAAGGGACATTATACACCCCCCCCCCCCCCCGTCCTCCCCTGAAGATGTTAATGGATGTGACACTCCCATTTCTAAAAAGTTTGGTCAGCAGCTGCTTGATGAATACAGACTTGATCTGTAATTATCTCTGTGGTCTGGAAAACAAAACCAGGAAAGATCTAAGAGGAGGAGGGCTATGAGAAACTTCTGGATACTTTTTTCCTAGAAAATGTAGCATATTTGGATTTTTTTTCCTCTATATTTTGTTAAATCTAAATAATACTCAAGGAAGCTCCATTATTTTTTTTCACTTTATATCATTCATTCCAAATTAAAGTTCAGGTTAAACATGAAACTAACTTTGAGGCTTCATAATCTCAGTAATGTTTTGAAAATGAAAGTGTAGCATAGGCTTAGGATGGCTGTCCTGGCCCAAAATTGAAGAGTATCTCTTTACCTTCATATCTAAGCCAGCAAAGAGTGATTGGTGCAGTAATTTAATACCAATGGGAAAAGCTCTAAGGACTCAATAACACCAATGTTCAGCTCCCTCATTTCAGTGCTTGGAGAATATCAAAGAACAATCAGCAGTTGAGATGAACAACAGAAAAAGTAAAAAAAAAAAAAAAATCAATATGCTGAACTCCTTTCTTTGGAGGTTGGATGGGTTCCATCTCTCACTAGAATTGTACTTGCTCTGTTCCTCCCCCTCCGACACAACAGGTCCAGCTCCAAATCCATCAGGCAGCTCCTGCTCCACACACCTTCTCCCCCATCACACACACCCGTGGTGGGAGCCCGTTGTTCAGCTGCTGTGGCAGCGCAGAAACCAGAGGTTCCTGAAGCCAGGAGACACTGGAGCACTGGCGGAGTTTTTCACCAGTCCCTGTGGAAAGCAGAGTCTTTCGCTATCCCTTGCTGAAGACCCCCACGCCACCCTTGCCAACTTCCAACCCACACTGTTTTCCATAAATGTTGCAGCAAACTCCTCACCTCACGTCACAAATGGAACCAGCACCGGAATGACACGATGGGTGAGGCAACTCAGGCTGGCCAAATATCTGCCTGCTTGGCGCTCACTCTTCACTGATATTTCCAACTCACGCACAGAAACTCAGGGCGCGCTTTCAATCACTTTGCCTATAACCGGACACCCGAACCACAGCAGGTTTCAGGCAGAGCACAGCTAAGAAAACCTTGCTAGGTTTTTTTAAAATCAAAATAGCAGTGGCTAAAGCATTTGGTTTGCTGATATAAGGCCCAAGTTCCAGCCTGTCCAAAGTCTCTGATCACCACATTAAACAATCCATTACAACTTCCATGACTACGTGGAATGGACCTGAAAGTGATCCTCTTAAATCTCGTAAAAGCAGTGAAGTTGCAATGCCGTAGGCATTGTGCTCCTAAAAGGAACAAAAAATTCTTAACAAAACAGTGCACAGTTTAAAAAATCTAAGTATTCTATAGCCAATATGATTTAAAGTATTCCAACAAATAATTTTTTTGGGTCTATTAGATTTGTTCAGTTGGTTTCTTTCTTTGTCTTCTTTTTCCCCCCCAAAAAAATTTGCTTTCTTTTCTCAGGCTTTTTATTTTTAAATAATTTTCAGCTGAAATAAAAATTTCTAATGAGCAGCATAAGTTGTCTGAAAGATAAGCCTTAAAAATAAATTCATATAGAAGTTGGTCTTAAGCCAGCACAGATATAAATGATTGCTTGGTATAAAATACAGACATGTTTTTAAGGAGGATACCACATTCCTCATGCAGGAAATCACTTTGGATCAAGACTGTAGTGAAATTTTAAACAAACACAGGAACAAGATTAGAAAAAAGAGCTTTACAGGTATAAGGAAATTGTCTGAATTTTACAAAGTAAGTTGGTAATTGAGTTAGTTAAGCTGAAGCAAGAGCTCTAAACCGCTTAACAATTATTTTAGAAAGTACTAAAATTGGCTAAGGTGGGCAAGAATACCCATCTACAATCAACCAGAATCCAGATATTGTATCACTTCAGTGCAATACAGCAGAAAAGGCTTATAGGTGACATTAAATCTTATTACAATTTTCCTCATTCTACTGGTAATTTTCATTAATATGAAAAATAAAAAGGCACATTACTATGACAGTGACATGATGTGAGCAATTTTATTGAAGTAGAAAGCTAAGAATGATAATATGCAATAATTATTTTATTGATGCACAGGAAATGAATTATTCATAGTTACAAAGTATCTGTGGATAATTCTAATTACTTGCTTTTAAAGTATATGAGATCCACAGAAAATACATTAACAACTTTGATTGAACACCTGCTATCCTGTGCAAGATAACAAGCACCAAATTCCAAACTTTTCTGACACTGACGTCAATGGAATTAGGGCCTCCAAGTGTGTATTTCTAAAAGACTGGGGAGAATTTTGTTCTATTCTGTGTTTCATCAACCTGTGATAACTTCTGATATAACCAGGAAAGCTGAAGTTCTCGTTTCATGCTTTTAGTTCACTTTGTATCTTTATTTTCAGCACATGCAAGGTTATTAATGAAATCAAAGGCTGTGTCTATGAAGACTGTCCTCTGTGATAAACTTATTGTCTACATTCTCTAATTTAAAACTCTTGGTGCTATCATGTAGTGATCTGTATTGTTATTCTATATGGTGACTTGCTAATTGATGCACTGGGTCTTTGGAAATGCAGTTTTCGGTATATGGGTAAATAAACTTAAATTTTGGATTTCCTGAAGTTCAAATTCTGTCACTGCACTCTAAAAATTACCTCGAGCCAGTGTTTCTAGTATCAATTGCTGGTAAGTGTAACAGAGAAATGAGTAAACTTCATCTTAAACTTCTGACAGATAAGGTAAGATGGAATTCTGCACATGAAAGTGTTGTACACAACAAACCCCACTGTCATTTACCTTGCTTTTAAGACAGGTAGGAAGCTCATAGACTATTTCACTACTCTTTAACAAAAAAAAAAAAAGTTAAATCTAGAGAATCAGGTGCAGGACAACAAATTTTAATGTAATTCCTACTTTTTCAAAGCAGAGGCAATAATTCTTTGAGAAAAAAGAACAACAAACGAACAACCCTGCTGTCCTGTTTCACAGGACAAAATATGGACAGTGCAACGTATTTCTGAAAAATACCCAAGAGAATTCTATTAGTTATCTGCACATTGACTGATCTGACTTAAAGGGTAGGTAATTACTTGCTGCCTTGGAGTTAATCAAGTTCATTACAGAAGTGTGAAATATACCACTACAGGAAACTTTAATTTTTAAAGATTCCTTCTCCATACTTTCTGCTGAACTACAACACGTATTCCAGAAGACACCACATAATCTTTCCCTCTACCACTTCCCTATAAATCTATTTATTTCCTGAGGATTCTATACATTCCACTACATTCTACACTAGATAAAAATATCTACTCTTAAGTTTTCATGAAAGATAAAATACAGTGGGCACGTGATAAGCTTTGCCATCCTTAATACAGTGTGTTTGGTCTCTTCCAACCCAAAGAATTTTCGTTTCCCAAGCAGTCATTCCATTGTTAGCTTTATTTTGTCTGACTAAATGTTGGATAGCTTATGAAATGACTTATAAATGTGTTTGCTAGGGCAGATGTAGCGGCTCAAAATAAAGGAAATGTCAAGAGAAACTGAAGTGTTGGAACTGAAGGTCAGCTGATTTTTCCTGTGTACATTTGTTAGGCTCAATAATTATTTACCCTTTCTCCTTGACTTAAATGTTTAATCAAGCAGATGTAACAGAATTATGAAACAAGAGTAAATACATCACAACCATTTTGCTGCAGACTTAATAAAGTCAGAATGGCAGGATTTGTTGCTTTGAATTCTTCCAAATCAATCTGGTGGTTGCAATTGCCAATTATATTCTTAAAAAATTTCTGTAGGTCTTCATCTACTTGCTACCAGCTCAAGTTCCCCTTTAGCTGTAAGGACTGAAGACCCGCAGAAGTAGCTGAAGAAGCTGAAAGATGGTTTTGCTTTTCCAGCTGCCACAAGAAAGTGTGTCCATGTGCAGTGTGATGGAAGAGATTTTTACACAGTAATTATTTATCTAAGAGAAACACAGTAAGAACTTTATATGTCCTTAAGACCATCAAACAGCCACCCAGATATGATTTTATCACTGTTGGATTTCAGTTGATATCACGTAGTTGAATTATAACTCACTCATTATCAACCTATGAACGCTCCATCCTTTACCATTTTCTAGTTTTTAAGAGGATATTGGTTTAAAAAAAAAACAAAAACAAACCAAACAAATACATAAAACTACAGAAAAGCTTCTTTGTATTTTACTACATACAAAAGCTTAAAAGGATTTCCAATTTTACCCAGTGCAGATGGTTAAGATACTCCCCTTCTCCATAACTCCACCTGCTCCAAAAAGCCTGTGCCACTCTTCAGTGAGTTCATAAAATATCAAACATATCTAGGCTGAGAAGGGGCCACACAGTAGAGAAATAATAATATTTAAAAATGCTAAAAACCCTTCACAATAGTAAATAAAGACAGAGCATCAAAGCATATAAGAGTAACAAATGTGCAAGCCATGAGATCCTGCTGCAAGATGACAAGTTCATGTGTTGGTTCTGCTTGTGTTTGTTACTGGTGTGTGATACACACCTGGAGAACACCCTGATTGTTTTGAAGAACTGAAACCTGAAGAGGAAGCACAGCAGAGCTGGAAGTTAGGAATTACCTCATGAACTCAGCTATTTCAGATAACACACTGCATTTCGGAATATGGGAGGATTCATCATGTCACAGGAGGGAAATTCATAGTAAGGACACACGAAAATAAACTTGCACGTGCACAGACCAAAGTGTTTAAAGAGAGAAAAAAGTAATTTCTGTATTGCTGCAAGAATTACAACTTTATTTTGATCATAATCTGATATGCACACACAACAAGGTGGAGTGGATACAGGGCACTGAGGGCTGTAAGAGTTAAAAAAGATGGTGATTGTTGGTTTGCTTTATAAGAACAAATAGAAATTAAATTACAGAAAGTACAGAGCTTAGATATGAGAAATAATCTCTAACAATGATTTGGTTAGGATAACCCTGAGTGTAACTCACAGATAACACCTCCATGTAACTCACTGAGATTTGGATTTAAATTGCACAAAATGTGAGAGAAATATGCTAGAGCTGCCTACTCCAGAACTTCTTTTAGTTGGCTGCTGGCTCTGAACTGTATTTCTAAATCCACTGTTATCTTCCATGAAACTCTCACAGCTCAGTTAATCTAAAAATATAAACATTTACTCATTTGTGAGCTTCAGAATCCAGTTTCCAAATGTAATCTGTGAACACGACAGAGGAAGCAGCACGTCTAGAAATGACAGATCAAAGCACCAGTAAGAGCACAGCCTGCCCTCGGGTTCACATTCAAATGCTTTGCCTGCCTTTAGAAAGGACCCACATGTAAGATGGGATGGACAGTGAACGCAGGGTTTGCAGTTCCCACCTAACTCATCCACATTTTGGTCTGGGAAAATCTGCTTGCTTATTACTCAAAAATGGCAACTTATTTTCAAAGCCTTTACAGGTAAAACGAGAACAGAAACATTGTAATCAGCAGAAACCGAGGCATAACTTTGCTGGGAAATGAAGACCTCTATCACTTTCTGTCGGTGAACGAAAAATAAAGTCAGAGCTGAGCTGTAATTATCCCAAAAATATGCAGCAATTTCATATGGCAAAGTTCAAAGGAAGTGGTGATGCACCTGTGAAATTGCAAAGATTTACCTTGGAAAGGTAAATGCGGATGAATGTATTTCTTTGTAAAAATGAATATACTTTATGAATGGACCTGCTAGTCAGAAAAATAGTGATTAGGTGTTATAATAAAAGACATGACAACTATTAGCTGATGAATCATTCAAGGCTTATTTTTAAGTATTAAGCCAGCAAAACCTCTAACAACAAAAAAGCAGTCCAGCCTTCCCTGGAATTTTCTAAGAATGACCGATATAATCTTTTAGGGGAAAAGATTTTCCTGCTGGAATTGCAAAGCAGTTCCTTCTCAGCTCAGATCCTGGAAAAACACACACGAAACCAGAAGCACAATATTTACTATTTGAGGAGGCTAAATTAAGAGATATACTGTTCATGTAGTTCTTCTGAAAATATTTTAGTCTTTAAATAAGAGTTTTAAGATAAAACACCACCAACAGGCACATTCTTCTGACCAGACACCACCATGAAACATCATCATGCAGTGACCACACATACAGAACAATAAAATAAATTAATAAAAAAGGTGAGATTTTGACTGTTTACTGCCATTTTTGAAGAGTCCAGAGTTTGGCAACATGAGTTTTGTCAAACCGTGACACAAATACTGCTTCACTGTTAGCTAATGGATGTTTTCTTTTGGCTTACTCTGGAAACCGAACTTTCCATAATCTCGGAGTAAAATTTTAATTCTTCTACAAAAATTCAGTTATTGGGGAAAAAAAAAATCACATTCTGGACGTTAAGAGAGCAAGAAAAAAATTATCATTGCAAGACAAATGTATGCTTTTAACAGATTCTTAGAAGCATAGAATGGTTTGGGTTGAAAAGGACCTTAAAGCCCACCCAGTCCCACCCCCTGCCATGGGCAGGGACACCTTCCACCAGCCCAGGTTGCTCCAAGCCC
>JAWMRA010000162.1:35298246-35315018 GCA_035584735.1 Pseudotriccus pelzelni
AAGGCCAGGTTGGACGGGGCTTGGAGCAACCTGGGCTAGTGGAAGGTGTCCCTGCCCATGGCAGGGGATTGAATGAGGTGAGCTTTAAGGTCCCTTCCAATCCAAACCATTCCATGATCCATCCTCAATCCATGTAACAGGTGCTTCTATACTTTGACACACTTATAAAACCTGTTTTGTTGAAATTAATCCTTTGTCAGCTTTATTTTGTTGTTAGGAATATTTCCATTTTTCACAGTTTAATGATTACATTTCATTCCTGCTTTCTTCTGCTGTGTACAAATTCAGTGGCACTCCTGGGAGGAAAGGCATAAAGAGAAAAACTTATGGATTGAATTGGTTTTCGTATGCATTTTTATAAATTCAACAGTTTAAAAGCAATATCGAAATAAGAATGAGATCGTAGAACCATAGAATGGTTTGGGCTGGAAGGGACTTTCACACTCATGCCATTCCACCCCCTGCCATGGGCAGGGACACCCTGCACTAGACCAGGTTGCTCCAAGCCCCCTCCAACCTGGCCTTGAAAATAAACATTTGGGTGGGACAAAAGGCAAAGGAAGAAAAAAAATTAATTATAAATACAATAATATTTTAAAGTTATTTCCTTTTATATCACCAAATTCTCTCCATACTTGAAATTCCCCTGTTTATCAGGTTTTGAAAGTTTCTTGACAGGGCAAGACCTTTAGTTATATGCAATACTGTGTGCATTCCATTTCATGACAATATTCTGTGTCTAACTATGTCTCAGTAAGGAAGGTTGAAAAACCAACATAGCCACACACAGCCTTCTCCAAACTGCATTTTAAATTCTTTTCTTGTTGATAGTGGTGGTTCTGTCACAGAGCAACCCTAAAGCAAATTAAAAAATTAATGGATCAGGCATGAGAATAATTATCGTGGAAAAGGCCAGGACTGTGCCTTTTCCAAATAGACCAAAAAAGATTGATGCACAAATGACCCAAGTGGGCCCTACAAGCTTATTCAATAAGGGTCCACTCAAATTCCATCTGTGAACATTTGGTCGGCCCTTTTATGGCGATGAGGCCATTCCTCCAAGTTCATATTAATTTTTGTGCACATCTGTACACTCACCTAATCCATGCCCACATGCCACTCCAATTACAATTAAAAGCACAAGTTAAAAATTGGGCAAATTTTTAATCACAATCAAGTCTGTAGGGATTTTTTTAAAAAATAAAATCTATTAAAATTATTAATTTCTTTTAATTTCCATGTCATTTGTAGAAGAAGATAATCAGATCAGTGAACCTCCAACCCTTGCCCTCATGGTTCAGATTTTTCCTTGGATGCAGAACAATAGGAAGAAGCATTGGAGTTTTGGAGTTCAAAATTCCACTGCTGCAAGCATGGCAAAGTATTTCACTGCTCAAATCCGGAGTTTACCCTGAGATCAACAAGTAAATTCTGTATTCTAGCTCTTATTACAATCCCTGAACGAATACAATCAGCATCATTATTTTAAGCAAACAATTGCAAGGGCTTTAAATAAAAAATGCCATGCTCAGAGCATTTACATTTTAAGCACAGCATATTAATAGGCAGGGAGAAGAGGAAGATGCCAACGAGAAATGTCAGCTGGTTTAATCACACTTAATATGAAAAGACTGCTATAACTTTAAGAATGCAACTTAGCTGACTTTGGAGCTTAGGTTTTTATTTTTCTGCTTTATAGCATGCTTCAAAACTACTTGGACAAATACAAAACAAGAATTACAGTGCACCATAAGTTATTTTAATATCCTGTAGTGGTGTATACTTCCAATGAAATCCCAAGACTATTATTAAGGTTCTGTGTTTGTGTGAAAATGTCAAGTTGTTTCGAGTGACTACATACTCTAAATTATATATAACTGTTACTTTATAGCTAATAGGCACTAAAATTACTTTAAAACAGAAATGTAAAGTTATATTTTCATCCTTTTTGACAGATAATAAAGCTTATTTATGAGATACATTTTCTCAAGTATTAAAATATATAATGTTTACAAAAACATTAAAAATACCAATACTTGATATTTAAGCAAGAAACAGAGCCATCATGAAGATATTTTCCTGCCTATATCCAGCGTGAAGCCAAAGAGATGATAAGACAATAATTTCACTCGTGAAAGTCATTTGTTAAACCAGTAAAAAATAAAAAAGGCTGTGTCTCAAAATGAGATTTAGATGCTTTTCCTCTCCCTGCCCGTCATTAAACTGCAGGTATGAAATCCTTGTGTGCATCTTCGAGATGAAAGGATGCCACATGGCTCACTCCCACCCTGCATTTTAAATTGCATCCACTAAGACACGTTGCTTAATTGCTTTGCTGTTGTGTCCCTGCCCGAGGAGGCCAAGGGGAAAAAAAGTTGCTCCTTTTTACAAGCGCCATGGAAAGGGAGACGAGCATGAGGGTAATTTCTCCCCTTGTAAACTCCAGTTAGGATGGAGAATTTATGAAAGGCAAGATTGCTGCTGGCAGGATGTACCCTTAAGTGGCCACACCACTGCTCACCCACCAACTAGTCGAGGGCTCAGATAAAAAAGGCTTCACGTACAAATTATCCTGGTTAATTCCTCCTGAGCGCTTAGTAAATAAAAACATAGAAACGTCGGGATCTATCTTGCTGTCAGAGAAGTGGGAGGAATATCGGTCCTGATCCATCCAGGGTTGAAGGCAACCTTCCCAGAAGGTTGTGGAGCTAATTGCCAGCCCTCTGCTGTGCCTGGGATTGCCTCTTCTGCTGAAGGGCTGGGTCTAAATTTATGCTCTGTGGTTCTGCTGCTCTGCTCTCCAATATTATGCCAAAGCATGAACAAAAGGAAATTACCCCGAAGCGATGGAGTGCCACAACGCATTGTCGCTATTAATCTTTTAGTAATGGCAATGCTAATTTGACATGATGCATAGTAATTTATTAATACAAGTATTTGAAGTCCTGAACTTCAAATATTCTGGGTGAGAAAGGAGGGCTCTGCAAATGGGTAGGGGGATGCAAAGCCTTTCACCTCCAAAGTGCTGCCGTGGCTTTGACCCCCATCAGCACCGGCATGAAGATGTGCTCCAGTGCCAAGCCCCAAGTGTTCTGACCCAACCAATCTTTTAGGTTCAGGGTTAGGTTTAGGTTTAGGTTGGATATCAGGGAAATGTTCTTCCCCCAGAGGGTGGTTGGCATTGAACAGGCTCCCCAGAGCAGTGGGCACAGCCCCAAGGCTGCCAGAGCTCAAAGAGTGTTTGGATGATTTTGTGGGCACATGTTGTGACTCCTGGGGAGTCTGTGCAGGTCTAAGGGTTGGAACTCTGTGATCCTTGTGGGTCCCTTCCAACTCAGCATATTCTGTGATTCTGTGAACGTGATGGGTTTGTAGCCCAAATGCAGGGCCAAGTGTCCCATGCTGGGCTCCAGCCCTGGCCAAGCTCCACATTCCCACAGCAGGGAGAGGCTGGTTAATGCCTGGTCCTTGGCAGAGGGAATTATTGCCAGGTGCTGGTCGGCAGGGGATGCTCCTGCACCAACCAGCTCGTTGCTGTGTGGGAGAGGGGGGCAGCTGGGGCACAGCCCCTGGGGTCCCTGGCCCCCTGCACTGAGCCCGCTGCCCAGCCTTGGTCTCGGCAGGAGGGCACAGCAGGCTGCTCCCGGGCATCCCCGCTCCTACAAACTGCTTGGCCGTGGTTATAAAAGGGCTAATCCGTGTTCACATCCACAGGCTTTGTTCCTTCTCCTGAGCCATCATTAACTATTAATCGAGGGTGGGTTTCTTCAAAGATCTGCTACATTTGTTGCTTGCTCTCGGAAAACAGGAGCCCGTTTAGAAGGCACAAGAGCACCAGGAAGGCAAAGATGTTTGTAAACACCTTAGTGGTCATATTAAAAGACTAAATGTACTTTAAAACAAAAAGCCAAACAATAAGGGGAAAAAGGAAGGTATGGATTTTTTTTTTTTATATATTGAGCTCACCAGAAAGCTGCAGGAGAACTTCATGATTTGTTACGAGAGCAGCACTGGAAAAACTGGGGAAGCCTTAAATTCCATCTGTCTGATTAATGTCAAGGTTACGTTCGATCTACATTGGTAGCACACATGAATTTCGTGTCCCCAGACCTTCTCAGGAGCCAGTGTAACAAGAGCCATTATTTATTGGTGATAATGGCCACCAGCCAAGGTAAAACCTGGCACAATACATTAATAGCACTGCATTGTCCTGGGAGAACGAGGCCATTAATGCAGGTCACCTGCACTGTATAGTGCAGACCACGTTCAGGTGGAAGCCATCAAAAACTTCTTCTTAAGCTGGAAACAAGCAGAATTCAAACCTTTGTTGCTTCAATTAAGAGAAAATACCTGCAGGTCTTCTGTGGCCTGCCATTTCCAGCACCTTCTCAGGGTAATTTCACCTTGGCCACACTTGCCTTCAGTTTTTGCAAGTTTCTTTTCATGTCTTCTACAAAATGGTGATCCTTGGTTTGGCTTTTTTGGTAATGGGAGATGTTTTAGTAGATTTTAGAGTAAGTTCTCCTGGCAATGTATTGCTTCTTTCTCTATGAACCACAGAATTAAAAATATTTGCTCACAAACCTTCTTCACTGTAAATAACATTTTTGAAGTGCAGTCCTTCAGAATATTGATGGGGTGACCAAAACCAAGGGCAGGATCTTACCCAGCAGCTGAAAAGCAAGTGCTGGAAACTCATTTCCACAAAGAAACTGTAGCTCCCAACAGCATCACGAGTGGAAAACCTTCACCACCCCAAACAGGGCTGCTCTGCGCATCAGCATCACACGTGGCACTGTGTGTTCCTGAGGCCAAAACTGGGGAAAAATTCCCATTTATGCTCTGTCAAATTCTGGGCACCCAAAGGGTGGGATAGGCTTCTGTACTGCAAACAGAATGTGGTTCTCACCATCCTCTTGAGCTATTTTTTTTTTTTTTAAGAATTGTGAAGTGCCTGTGGATACTTTTTAACTTCAGGCACTGGAAGACTTCATTTATAACCCGATACCTTATTACTTGACTTTCCTAAACTCTTTTCCTTTTGTTGTTTCAATTTATCTTATATCACCACTCAAGCTTGACAATGATAAAAAATAAAGGTGTTTTCTTTTGTCATGTAGAAAATGTGATTCATTCGTTGTCTTTAACAGGCCTTCAGACCATCAGACATATGTTCAATGTTTGGCAGCAATAAAAAAACCTGAACAACAGCAGCTAAACAAATATATATATTTTTAAGGATTATAAATCAGCACAAGTTATTCTGGCACTACTTTATGTAAGACATTAGTGGGAGTATATTTGAAATATTGTGTGCAATTCTGGTCACTATATTACAGGCAGGACATTGTGGAGATTGAAAAGGTGCAGTGGAGGGCAACCAAAATGATTCAGGATTTGGGAGATATGAATGATGAAGACAAATTAGCTGGATTCTGGCTGTGTTACTTAAGGACTTGGCTTTGAGGGACTCCAGGGGGTTCCTGACTGGGCACCTCTCCAAGGATGCTCCACCAGCCCTGGAAGCACTAAGGGAACCCCCCAGGACAGCGGGAGAACTGGAGCTTCTTGCACAGCTACAACTCAACGAGAAATAAGTGGACTCGCAGCTACAAGTTGCGGGAGTAGTAAATAATTCAGGAGCATGAAAAAACTGACAGGGAGGAAATTATCCATCCATTCATGTACTGAATTTAAGATTAGAGGAGCTAAAAAACGCCGCACATAAAGCAGTGCTAAAAGCAAAATATTGCCTTTCAGGAAGGAAAGCGTATTTTTCGTAACTTTTTTTCCCTAAGATGGGGGAAAAGAAAGGCTCCTTTTTGCACCTGCAAAAAAAAAAAAAAATTACTTCTGCTGACTGGGAAAAAAAAAAAAGGAAAAAAAAAGCAAAACAAAAACAAAACCAAAAAACTAAGCTGTATACAAGAGTGGAGCGGGATGTGAAGGTGAAAGGGTAAATTCTGTTCATTGCAAGACATGCTGCTGACCTGGCGGTTGTCGGTACAACCGCGCCACAGGGACACTGTGCCAGGGCTACACGGATGACCCAGCAAAGAAAACTTCTTCTGGAGAGAAAAACAGTCACAAGCAATCCCTTGTTCTCAGCTAACAGAAGGAAAGGCAGTAAATTCCAGATTTAGAGGCACTCCATATATCTTCTCACCTCCTTTTGTTCTGGAGCTCAAATAGATGTCCAAGCAGCAAGGATAACTCAGATCAATAAAATAGAGAAGGAAGGGAAAATGTTAACACAAATGTTAACACAAAAAATATCTGTAGCTTTAGTTATTTACGAGAGAAAAATTTTCCACACTTAATTCCAAGTACATTCATGCCACCTGCTCAGGCATAGGGGCCTGAGGATGTAACAGTTTAAGGTGAGTTGCAGGTGGATGCAATTCTTCTAAAATACCTTTATTCCATTTCTATTAAAAAAAAAAAAAAGGAATGAAAAATATGCATGAACATATAATCATAGAATCACAGACAGTTTTGTTTGAAGGGAACTTAAAGATCATCTCATTCCCACCCCCTGCCATGGGCAGGGACACCTTTCACTATCCCAGGTTGCTCCAAGCCCCTTCCAACCTGGCCTTGGACACTTCCAGGGATGGGACAGTTGAAGCTTCTCTGTGCAGCCTGTGTCAGGGCCTCCCCACTCTCACAGCCTTCCCAATATCCTTTCCAATATCCCATCTAGCCCTGCTCTCTGGCAGTGGGAAGCATTTCCCCTTCTCCTGTCCCCTTGTCCAAAGTCCTTCACCAGCTCTCTTGGAGCCCCTTTAGGCACTGGAAGGGGCTCTCAGGTCTCTCCAGAGCCTGCTTCTCTTCATGTGAACACCCCCAGCTCTCCCAGCCTGGCTCCAAAGCAGAGGGGTTCCAGCTCTTAGAGCATCTCCATGGCTTCCTCTGGATTTGCTCCAGATGCTCCACATCCTTCTGATGTTGAGGTCCTCAGAGCTGGACTCAGTGCTCCAGGCTGGGTCTCACCAGAGTGGAGCAGAGGGGAAGAATCCCCTCCCTCAACCTGCTCCAGCAGATACCAGGGTGGCTGAAGTGCCCCATACGGACTAGGGCCTGGGGATGTGAAGCTGCTCCTATCTGTAGGGGGTCTCATCCCACTATCCTGGTTGGGCAGCCCGTAGCAGACCCCACTATAATGTCACCTGTCCCTGTCCTCCCTTCTGCTCTGCTCTGAGCTCTCAGCCTGGAAAAGCACTCAAGGCTCTCCCTAATTAAGCACATTTCTATGCTGTTTCTGACACCTGACAGAGTACAAAGTGTTTCAATCTGCCCTACACGGGGCAATCTCAGCATCCTACTTGTGGAGTCAGATTTGGCTGTGGCCGAATCAATCCTGTGACTGATGTTCAGCAGAGGCTTAAGACATTTAAATATAATAACTGACTTCCGAGGGGATAAGTATTCCATGTCTCACTCCTGTGCACTGTTCAAAATGCAGAAAAGAGAGTTGTGTGTGCTGGGAAATGAGAGGCAGGAGCCTGAGAAAAAGAAAATGACTTGAAGGAGACGGGAGTGTGACCTCGGCGTTGGCCAGTTCAGGTAATTTTCACCCTCCAGCAGGACTGTGCCATGTCAGAGGCCAAATTACAACCCATCTGGTCAGTGAGACTTGAAGCTCAGGAGATTTTGTGAAGAACAGAAAGCTACAAGAGCTCTATATATCTGTCAAGGGCTAAATTACGTTATGGATGAGAATGGACTTCAGTTTGGGACAGTTCAGAGATCTTTAAGTGAAATTTTCCTACCTAGGCAACACCTGCTCAGCTCCAATCCTTTGGAGAAAACTAGAGCTACAATTTTGAAGGCAAACAAATCCCATTTTTAAATACCACTTTATTTCCTACTATTTTTTTCATGTAAGACAAGTTAAATCCATCATCCCTGTCACAGTCACTGAAGAACTTTGCATGTAAGACATCATTTATTTTCTTTAAGGGGAATTTTTCAGGAAGATGTATAAGGAATATTCATACCAACATTAACAGGAGCCAATACCTTAAAGCATAGCTAGAAAGCAGCACAACTCTGCCCAGAAATTCCTGAAGTATTTAATAGACTCCAGGGATGGATGATCCTACTGGGATAAAAATGTTTTCCTTCTCAAAACCTGAACCGTTCTTAGCAAGAAGCTTCTTGGGATTTTTTTTTTTTCCTTCAGAATCCTTCATTCTATAGCTCATGTTCCTCTACATCTGTGAGAAACCCAAGGAAATAGTCCATGATATAGTAAATGACCACTCGAGGGACTTTCCAGCATAGCTGGAAGCCCATTTAGGAGAAACAAAATGTTGCTACATCAGCCTTTGCCAATTGTACATTTCCTAACTTTTACCAGGAAGCTCCTTTGACTTTGCTTTCCCTCTTCCAGGACACAATTACATAGGCAGAATTACTCTGTATGCCATGGGTGAGAGACCCTTGAATAGTTTAAACAAACCCAGCACAATGTAAAAGCAAATCAGTAATCTCATGTGATATTTAAAAGCTAAACTGTATTTAGGTAATGCTATTTAACTCATGTAATATGACAAATATATTTGAAGAGTATATTTATACTGTAACTCCATTGATTTCCACAACAGGGATGAATTAGACTTGCCTCTCTTAAGCAAATAAAATAAACATTGTACTCAATCTTTAACTTTCAAGCTAAGCATGTTCCAGCTCCAACATTCCTGTTGCCAGCACAGCCAAATAGATTTATTCTCTGATGTCATTTTTCTCGTGTCATTTTGGAATTTGATTGCAGCATATTTAAAATGTTGGTTGCAATCATAACAAAGTGCAGCATTTAAAATGCATTCAACACACACATTGTCCTTGTGGAGAACAGTTATTTGTCTCTGTCCTCTGAGGAAGAACATGGGATGATGAGCAAAACCTGGCGTAATAAAGAAGAATGATGTGTAAAACCCCACAGAAAGAATGGCTCTTTATTTCTTAAATTAAATATGTTTGGGTGTGTTAAATATCTTATCAGATACAGTTGGAACAAAACTGTTAGACAAATAAAGTCGTGCTTGCTATTCCATCCAACAAACTGAACAAATACAGGAAAACCTTCCCATATGAATAATTGATAAAGGATTAAAACTGTTAAAAGCATATATTTTCCATGCACCAAGGGTACTTGTCTAATAGGTTTCCACTGTGATAAGCAAAGTACATCTCCTGCTTCATAATTTCAAGATAGTTTTCAATATTAAGCAAAGATTTTTTTTTTTTTTTTTTTTTTACTTTTTTGCTGATTTTTTTGCAACAGGGCAACTACCATGACAGCATTCCATCATTCTACTAGGAAGAAAAGCAGAGGGGGAAGTAAGCCCTGGCTTTGGGAAGGCTGGCAAAGTTGGAAAAGGAAACCACCCATTGAGGGACAGACACTGAGGGAACACTGGGACACTGCAAATAAACCACCACAGCTCTTCGTAAAGTACAAAGGTTATACATTTTGTCCCAAAACATTCGTAAAACGCTACCAGTTGGTCCAATTTAATAAAAAGAAAATAAGTTTATGAAGGAAACACATAGAATCACAGAATTGTTTAGGCTGGAAAAGCTCTCTAAGACCACCAAATTCAACATTCCCCAAGCATTCCCAAGGCCACCACTAACCCATGTCCCCAGGTGACACATCCACACAGCTGTTAAATCCCTCCAGGGATGGGAACTCCACCCCTGCCCTGGGCAGCCTGTGCCAAGACTGGAAAACCCTTTCCATGTAGAAATTTTCCCTGTATCCAACCTAAACTTCTCCTGGCATTGAGGCCATGAGACAGTTGACTGCTCTTCCACAGCAGAACATGCCTCATTGTAGCTTCACTTCCTTACTGGAATTGTACATAGGAAATACTCCCCCGGCCACACACTCTACTGGATTTTATTCCACTATATCCAAAATTACTATCTTTGTAGTAAAGCTTGTTTTTATTCTTTCAATACCAAAACAGAAGTGTTTGTGCTGGTCTCATAAGGCAAAAATATTTTTTTTCCCATAACCGTGTTCGGATACTGCCTTAAAACAGCAGTTCTCTCCCCAGCAGAAAATCCTGGAGTACCTGATATTATGAGCAAGATACTGCTCTGAATTTTAGTTTCATAGTTAACAATAAAGTTCACAATGGTGATGTTGCCTTATTTAGTGGGTCCCAACAGTAAGTGTGAATTTTGGATGATTTGACAATGGGAGGAGAAGCAGAGGACAGTGATTTCACTGAGCAACTGTCCCAGTGCTAAAACAATTCTTGGGGTGGCCAACCCTGCAGAACATGCCTAAGATACTGCTTTGTTCACAATCACTTCACTATTCAAATAAGCACCCAGGCAGAGGCAGCACAGATGATAACAGCAGATTTGTTTCAAGAGCCCATAGAAACCAATTTTTTTTCCCCAGACTGCCATCAGTTACGTAAAAGAAGAATTCAGATGAACTGGAAATGTGCAGAGCATTTTGAAAAGCAAGTTAGCAAAAATGTACTGTGATCCAGCTCACACTGTTGAGGAAAACTTCGCCTTGGTTTCAAATTTGTAGAGAAAATCACTTGTGAGCCAATATTTTCATTGCTTATCTCACAAAAATGCACTAATTAACATATTTGTGGAGTTTTGGACTAGCGAACCCTCGAAGTGAGGTGAATCCTGGACCTGGGAGGACCTGGGCTCTGGGGGAACTGCAATAAGAGAGGCCTGCCCTTGGTTTCCAGATTCCAAATTGGGAAGCAACAAGTACACCTCAATTTTTGACTGCAATGACAGAGCACACATGGGAAACATGGGAGCAGCCCAGCATCAAATGACAGAGCTCCGGATCCAGGCAATTTAAGGTTGGACTCGATTATCTTGGAGGTCTTTTCCATCCTTAATGATTCCATAATGATTATAATTTTGCAAATCATTAGAAGTCAACTGGCTCTGCTTTAAGTCCCACCAATTCTTTCAGGATAGACACAAGCTCCAACCCCTCATCTGCTGGAAGCATCTCAAGATTTTGGGCATAAATAAAGTGTGCATTGTCCTTTTAAAAACCCTAACTTGCCTTGAAAACAAAAAAAAAAGTAGCATAGGAGCCTTCAACTCTGGATCTGTTTGTTGTGCACAAGTCATCCCACACTCCTAAAAGAGAGCTAATTTTTTGAGCATCCTTTGCTTTCAAAGCAACCAACTAAACGCAGAAAAGCGGGGCCTCCCCAAGGGACTGCCTCCTCCCTGTGATGCACATCGCCTGCAGCAAACATGCAAGTAGGACAGAAACAGAACTTGAAAATACTCAACCCTACAGACGAGTCCATGAAAGACAAAGAGAGGTGCTCATTTCTCATGCAAAAACCGGCTCCTCGGCACCGCCCGCGGCCGGGAGGTGGGGAGGAGGTGCTCCCCGGCACCTCCTCGTTAGTGGCAACAGCAAATAATTTGTAAATAGAGCTCTAAAGAGATCTGCGAGGGCATTAATATGGATGCGTCAAAACCGAATGACCTTAAGCGCCGTGTGTTTCAAATGCCACGGAAAAGTGAGACGCTAAATGCGTTACAGCGTGGGGGTTTCTGGGGGGAAGAGGGGGGGGCTTTCTGTTTGCTGCTCACCCGAATTTCTCGTGGCAGAGTTGGTCTGTCGGCAACACAACGGCTCATTTCCTCCCCAGCCTTAAATTACATAACCACTCGCTACAAGGAACACTTTCAAAAAGACAAGGAAAAGCGAAAAAGTGAGTAAAAAAAAAAAAAAAAAAAAAAAAAAGCCCTGGCACAAAATATATGCAGAATTTGTTTTCCAATGAAGGGCTAATAGGGCTACCTCTTAAGTCTGGATATGTAAAAAATTGCCCTTTTCACAGCTGATAAAATACAAATTAATCCTTAGAGGATTTAATATGTGCCTATTTATTACTTTCAAGTATGAAAGTAGTGCTGCAATTAATATAGCCTGCACTCCTGTATGCGCTGCTCCGTGGCATTGTCTTTGAAACAAGAAATATATGCAAAGCTTTTATATACAGATGTGGAGACACACACATACACACACACACACACACACACACAAAATGAATATATTTCTCCTTAAAATCTGCAAAAGCAGGTGTGATGCTGTGCTTTTTCAAAGGCTGAGCATCCAGAGTGTCTCTGTTGTTCCACTGCTGCTGCCGGAGTCAACGTGAACTCCAAAGCTTTAAATTAAGGTGTCTTACGGGGATGAGAGAAATTTATTTGTTTGCAACTGGAACTTGGCTTTATTCTGAGAAGAGTAAACATTTTAAAAATTAAAGAAACATTTTTCTCTCTCTTCACAGATTAATGTTTATTTAACCTTCAACCTCTGTTTTTATTTTTTTTTTAAGCACTATTGCATTTATTTCCTCCTCTCTTCTAAATTAACCCTTGGAATGCCAGCTTCAAATCCCCAGTTAAACCACTTGTGCCTGTTTTCAGACAGCAGAGTTGTCATTTGAGAAATTTCTGACTGAATTTGCAGAAAAGAATATTCTTTACTTACCTACTCCTATGCACATATATTTATCTTTTTCCATCTGTTTAGCATATATTGGCCAGGTGACAAGTTTCTAGCACTTTGCACACCTTAAACATCTGCTGACTTTGAAGTTGAAGTGATCCATATTCTAATATTTCTGAAATATTCAAAGCAATATTCAAAAATTGTCATTGCTCCTGTAGATATGTTAAGATAAGAAGGGGGTTGTGTGAGTGTCTGTCTCATATATATAAATATATATATCTGTGTGTACATATAGAGATTTAAATAATAATAATAACCTTCGGGTCATTCATTTATCTGCCGTGGCTTCAAAAATTTTGTGGTGGAAACGGAGAAATGAAAATGATTCCATTTTTATCCTTCAGTAATGAATCCCCCAAATTACCATAAGCCTTGTTCTTGAAGTTCAGGGTAATGAGTCCGATTTTATTCATATTTTTGGAAGGGTCGAATATCTGTTTGATAGTCTCCCTTTGTTTATTCATCGCCAAAGTCTATATAATTTCCTGCGTGGTCGGACGTTTATTTGCAATCTCTCCAGCAGTATTTATTTAGGGTAAAAGACCACCTTGGCAGGAGTGGAGGAGAGCAGCTCTCCTGCGTTACCGCTGCCTCTTCCGTCCCATCTCAGCCCATGGAGCTCTTTTGACAGACAGCATGAAAAAAAATCTGCATAAGGAAAAGTAACTGACAGCTGGGGTCAGACTCTCTCTGTTTAATGACACTGCCAGTTACACATTTTGAATTGTTTAAATATGAGTCTACAGCTTCAACGATCATCATCTCACTGGTTCCACTTTTCATACCCAACAGCCAGGAAAGTGACACGTAATTACACACTTACTGATGGTATCGCCGGGGCCGATAATTAAAACTGCCACGGGAGGATTGCTATTGCTAGTCTACAGCTGGGATGTTGTCAAGAGGTAGAAACTCCAGCAGCTTTTAACGCTCTCTTCTTACAGGTGGACCACGGTGAAGGAATGGAAAGGCCTCAGCACATCATTCACAATGTCTCGCACAAATGAAGAAAATCTATTAACAGCCCAATAAGTGAAACACAAACACGCTGACCCGAGGGTTAAACTGCCTGGGTGGACGCTCCGCTCGCCGACACTCTACATTGTTCTTTTTATTATTTTTTTTTTCCCTTTTTGGATGTGTTTCCAAAAAAAAAAAAAAAAAAGCCTGTTAGGAATATTTTGCCACCTTTGGTAGCACAAAGGGATGTTGGGTGGGCGGCACCGGCGCAGCAACGAGCCCTGTTTGCTTCCGATGAGCTCATTGCTGCCCCGTGACTAACTCAGGCTCAGGGACAAGGAACCAACAAGCTGCCAAAGATAAACAGTTGAGGAAACACGGGAAGGTCTCGTTTTGCACGGTAGGTTCTGTTAAATAACTCGCGCTTGGGGCGTTGCACCAGAGATTCACGTCCTGCCTTGGCAAAAACAGAGCAGAGGAGTTCAGAGCTGGCTGGAGGAATCAGCACAGCCAAGGTAATAGAGCAACCAATACGAAACCCAAATTTGGTCCAGGCTTGCCATTGGTTTGATGTTTGAATATTGATAAACCATTCCAGTTTTCCTCTTTTTCTCCTCTGATGAAATGGAGATTAAAATAGGAGCAAATGATGAGGGAATTAGTATCTGCATAGTACTTGGTAGTTGCTTTATTTCGGATTTTCCCAGTGCGCTTATCAAGCTTTAGGGAATCGACGTCAGAGAATGAAGCCAGTTGACTGCCTGACCTTGGAGGGCTCGGGAAAACTGCCAGCACCAAACCCTCTGGCAGTTTGTGTCAGTCTCCCCACACACACAGCCATAGACAGTTGGGATTCGTCTCTGAACCATTCTGGCTTGAGGTGAGGTGTGTTTTGGCACAAGAGCAGCTCCATGTTTGCAAGTTTGATCCCCAGCCACCGAACTCAACCATCTCCCGGGCTTCAGCTGGGCTGTGGCCAAGGCAGCCTCATCTCCAGGCTTCCCACTCAGCCCCCTCCCTGCCTTCAGAGGAGATGTGTGCTATCAACCGCCATCCACAGGCAGCTCCTTGGTGCTCCCACAGCCACAAGAACTCTCCTGGCACACTGAACGTGCTTTTTCCCCCTGCTTACTGCCAGTGCCCCCTTTCTGACTGCATGAAATGTCCAGCAAATGCTGGAAGAAATAACAAGGAGACATATCCCCAGGCAGCCTTAGAATGTCTCTCACACTTGGCCTTGGTGAATTTACAGGTGCAGAGAAAGCCTGGGAGAGTGAGGCAGTAAGACAAAAGAACGAACACTCAAGAGCCAGAGCCAGGCAGGTGAGAACCACAGAATCACTGAGGCTGGAAAAGACCTTCAAGATCATCAAATCCACCCTGTGCCCAATTCCCACTTTGCCACCCAGCCCAGAGCACTGAATGCCACGTCCAGTCCTTCCTTGGACGCCTCCAGGGATGGGGACTCCACCACCTCCCTGGGCAGCCCCTTCCAATGCCTGAACACCCTCTTAGTGAGGAAATTCCTCCCTATGTCCAACCTGAACCTCCCCTGGTGCAGCTTGAGGCCATTTGCAGTTGCCCTGTCACTGTTCCCTGGGAGCAGAGCCTGACCCCCACCTTGCCACAATCTCTGTTCAGGTAGCTGTAGACAGCAAGAACGTCTCCCTTCTCTAGAGCCAGAAATGTATAACTTTTAACTTCTAGTTTGCCTTAAAAGATTAAGTTAGGGTGAGCACTACAACAACCCACACAGCCACCAAACCAGCCAAACAACAATTGCTCTTGCATTTACATATACTGGGCCAAGCAATATTGATTAAATTTTGTCTCTCTGCGTAACAAGTGGGCTTTAAAATTTCAATTTCAATTCCTTCTCCTTTCCATCTCTGCAACCGTTTCTGGACAGAAATGCCGCACACTCATGCTCCAACATAACACAATGGGAAGAAAAAAACCAAATGTCTGCTTCTGAATTGCTGTTAAGTTATCCCTTTTTTCTTCTGCTCAAGCATTTTCAACACTGTTCCACTGCCTGCACCTACATGTAAAATCTGGGTGGTTTTTGCCATTGAATTATCTACTTCTTAAATAAAGTACTCAAGCTTTCTAAGGCTTTGGAAATTCAGATCTTAAAAAACTATTTAATTTCCCTTAGCTGATTTATTTTTTAAGCATCAGCTTTGTATATTTAATTCTGGGAACTTATAAAATATTTCTACTGAAACCTTTGCTGGGAATTTCTAAGTTTCAGCCCACTTTGGGTATTTTGGAAAATTAGATTAGTAAAGAACCTTGAACAATTTAAGTGCTATAAAGCATATTTAAACA
Organism: Pseudotriccus pelzelni; assembly: GCA_035584735.1. Lineage (NCBI taxonomy): Eukaryota > Metazoa > Chordata > Aves > Passeriformes > Tyrannidae > Pseudotriccus > Pseudotriccus pelzelni. The sequence goes on from JAWMRA010000162.1 coordinate 35,314,073, forward strand.
GAAATTATGACAAAACTAAGCACACAGTTCTGTGTGATTTGAATATTTGCCAGTGAGCCAGTCACAAAAGTCCAGCTGGTATTAAGTAACATGAATGTTGAGTGGTGCAAAGTACTGAAATCAACAGCAATATTTTATCTAGATGTTTTCCCTCTGTTTCTAAGTTTCAGTTTCTTCCTTAATGGCCAGTAAACTGCTACTACAAAGTCCTAAAATCATTTGATGGAATAAGTATTACCTTTCTTCAATGAAGGCTCACACTTAAGATAGATTAAACCAAAATTATAAATAATATCTATTAAAGATTTTTCAATTACATGAATGAGACCACACCCTAAAACAACCAGACGAGCAACAGTCACACCATGTGTATTGCAACATACTCATATATTTACTTACAACAGTTCTTTTTTCCTAGAAATTTAGCATTTGAAACTCTATCCCATTGAGCTGAAAGGATGATTTACAATCAACTTAAGCAGCAGCATAATTTTGCTCTGCAACACCTTTGTTAACATAACGAAAGAAACTTGCAGTTTCCTAATACAAAAGTCTTTGGGGTTTTTATTTTAAACAAATATTTGATACACAACCTGTGTTGGCTGCAGAAAAAAATGTTATTCTGCAGGTTAAATGCTACTCTGCAGGATAAATCAGGCAGATTTTCCATTCTGAAAGAACAGGGAGGCACCTGGATTCTTTCACACATGTAACAGGTAAACTGGGCAATACTGGAGCAGACAAGTGAATGTGGATTCTGGACAAATCCAGGTATCACAGAAAGTATCATAGCCCCCCAACACTTGTTTTCATAGGATCATGGAATCACAGATGGTTTGGTTTGAAGGGAACTTAAAGCCCATCCAGCCCCACCCCCTGCCATGGGCAGGGACACCTTCCACTATCCCAGGTTGCTCCAAGCCCCATCCAACCTGGCCTTGGACAC
>JAWMRA010000162.1:35321982-35331982 GCA_035584735.1 Pseudotriccus pelzelni
GCCCAGAGAAGCTGTGGCTGCCCCATCCCTGGAAGTGTCCAAGGCCAGGTTGGAGGGGGCTTGGAGCAACCTGGGATAGTGGAAGGTGTCTCTGCCCATGGCAGGGGGTGGGACTGGATGACCTCTAAGGTCCCTTGCAACTCAATCCTTTTTATGAGTCTATGTAGGAAGTGGGTTCTGATAACTGAAGTTTCTTAAACAATTTTGCATTATTTTACCATTTTTTAAGTCAGTCTGCCACATCCCAAAGCACAGCAGTGGGACACACTGATGTGCAGTGTGGGAACAAGCCCTGCACATCCTTTACCCTGATCCATTCCTCTGCCCCACCTCAGTCAGGCACTATTTGGATGTCACACTAATTCAGATTCCTGCCAAACCCCCTCAGAATTAAAGTGATGGTGATGTGTTATCCCAGTGAGGGCCTACTCTTGGGGAGCACAAAGGATCTTGACACAAAGGAGACTTTCCCCATATCTGTCTTCTCCCCCATTAGTCAGTGGGTCCAACCCTTCCAACCCTTTTCAGTCCTCTCTAAAATTTTTTACAGCACAGAAGTGTAAAGGGAACAATGAAACTTTCCTTCTTTACACTGAGTTCCTCAACAGGGAGCCCACAGGGACCTGCTGAGAAGGGCAAGGGGGTCCTTTGGAGGTTCTCTCCAACTGACCATCCTTTGTGGTCTCCCTCCCTCTCCTTCCTCTCTCATTACTGGGCAAAAATCCACCAATGCAAAGAACAAACATTCCTTCACCTAAGCACAGGAAGAAAATTAAGTGTAGGAGATTTGGAAAGTGTCGATATTTCTGTTTTAAATCCCTTGTGGAAAATCTGATGGCTTTTACTCCTGAACAACCAAAAAAATATTTTATTTTTTATTTCTCTTCTCTCTCCTTTCCCTCATACAGTTGTTCAGTAAGTATTGAACATTTCTATCACAGGGATTACTGATGTTAATCAGGACCACACAGTCACATTAGACAGAAGTTTTTGCAGGAACTATCCTAAGGAATATAAATTAACAGTGGAGATTGTTCTGGACTGCTGACTGCAGTGTTGGTTACTTTGTGTTAAGAAAACAGCACTGTGCAAATCCCAGGAGCTCCAAGAATGATGACAGGAATGATCAAAGGAGGGCTGGAAATCTATTTATTAATGAAATATAAAGAGATTGGTAGACAACAATTATACCTTAGAAGGAAGCCCATAAGAGAAGATGTGATGCAGTATAAAAAATACTGATCAGCACAGATGAGCCAGATCAAGAGCTTCAGACTCAAAGCACACAATCAATTAAATGCTCACAAATTCAAAGCAGATGAAAAGAGATTTTGTGTTGCCCAACCTAAAACTCAGACAAATGAACATTGCTGGGATCTGCAGTGCAGCAATATTCCTGGATGGATATTTATGTATCACGCAGGGAGCAGAATCACTAATTACAAACTCTGGAAAGGGCATTACGCAGCAGCCTTTTGGCCTCAAGCCCATCACCGACACTGTAACCAGAACAGGATTTAAAGAGAAGATAATTTCCAAAATCCATTGCCCTGTATGCCAGTGGTGGCCCTGTAGGACACGGAGCGCTGGGTGAGGTGAGCAAGGCAGGGAGCAGCGGCTCTCTGATGAAGTGTCTCACAGACACATTTACTGTGCGGTCGCAGCTCCGCATTTTATGAAACTCTTGCTGTCCCACAACGACGTGCTAAAATCACACTGAAAAAAAAGAAATATTAATTGTGCTGGGAGCCTGTGCTTATAATTTTGACCCATCTGATCTGATGGACCACAGAAATCATGCTGGCGGTAAAAAGACGCGGTTGCATCGGAGGCCGGTGCGTGTCGGGGTCCTGTTCGACTCCAGCCGCCTGAAGAAGAGCCACATAAAAATGCTGTTAAAATAAACTTTGGTAGACAGAGACCTGGTGTAAACCAAGTGTAAACTCTGAGTGGATTTTTACTACAGACCCATAAACCTTGGAAAATAAAAGTTTGTAGAGGAAACGGAGAGAGATATTTATCATGGGGACACTGGGTGCTCCCAGGCTTTGCAGGTACTGACTCCCCCCTGCAAATCTCACCTTTTTTTCCAAAGCTGGGCCTATAAATGACATTCCTGAACCTTCCTTATTGCCTTCTCTATCACAAAATTATTCCAGTGCTGGCACCCTTCCAGTCTCAGGCCACAGCCAGCAAGGCAATTCCTTCCTTCCACTTCTGATTTTTCACATCCCTCAGGAAAACATCAAGGAAAAGACAAAGCTTTTGTTGGTTGTAGTACATCAAGATCCCAAAATTGTTCCTAACTGTAACATTTGCAATTATTTCTAGCTTTTAATTTTTATAATGACTGTTCATGGTTCTGTTGACCAGAGGGAAAATTTTAGTCCCAAAAGTGCCCCAGTGTCAAAATTGCCATTACACTTCAGGAAAATAAAGGCTTTTAAAAGTCATAAAGTTTACTTATTGGAAATTAGAAATTAATATTTATTGTCAGATTTCTATTGGAGATTGAAACCTTTTATTTAACAGTGGCTGGGAGTGTAAATTATTCAAATGTTTACATTTGAATGCTGCTGTACTCTAATGATTCCATTTGCTGTAGCGTATTAGTGGTAAGATAATGAAAAGCTTCATCACAGGGTTAAGCAAACATCCAGTTACAACTTTTTATGGCAGTGGAGGAGGCTCAGTTTGGACAGCCCTGTGCTCCTGCAGAAGTCCTTGTGCTGACCTCCACTGACAGGACAATAACACACTCATTGCCTTTTCTACAGCATCAAGATGACCAGGCAGTTGTTAAAAATTAGTGGGTTTTTTTCCACTCTCCCTATACAAAGGATTAAAAATCTGCATAGGCTGCATCTTGGCCAGCAAAGGGGTGGTGCAACTATGAAGGCAAAAGTTTGGTTATTTGAAGGGGTTTTATGAAGGAGATGAAGGAACTGAAGGAAGAAAGCAGTTGCACTTGAAAATTTTCAGTGCTGATTTTTATTTCCAAATAAAAAATTCTATAAATTTATATTTTATTATATTTTTAATAAAAACAAATGTTACTGATAAATGATGGAGAAGCCGTGTCTGTCACTGTGCTTCTCCAGGAGATCTCTCTCTCTCCACTGAGTTTATGTTGTCTTTTATGAGTGTAAGCCTTGAGAAATCCCTACTGGGAAATATCCTTGCTCCAGCCAGCAGAGTAGGATCAAAAGGCAGCACCAAACCCCAGGCAAAGCTTGAGGCCACCTCATCCCTTTTAGCAATTCCCATCCCATTCCCAACCCAGGGCGCAGGGAAGCACCTCGTTCCCAGCACAGCCCAGAGAGGAGCAGTTGGTCTGGCTTGGGACACGGGCAACATTTTCTGCCTTAACTTGGCTTTTTCTGAACTCCAGCCATAGAGTTAGGTGGTTAATTATTCCTCCTCTCCAGGGTTTTCATGGGATATCCTGTTCATGCATCCAGAGCTTTGGGTACAGGTGGCAGGAGTCCCTCATATTTAAAGAAAAAACTGAAACCACACACACTTGAAGAGAAAAATGTTTCTTAAATGCTTAAGACAATTTTTTCTACCTCATAAAGAAGCAAAAAGAGGCAAAAGCCCAATTTTCCCACTGCTACAACCTCAGTTCCAGCTCTCACCTGTGTCACTCCTGCTATGCACAGTCCAAAGCTCTGCAGCTGCCCCTGGATTTTCTACCAGTATAATTTTTTTAAATACACAAATATTATACTCCAGGGCATGTTTTCCTGGGCCAACAATACATGCTTCACTTTTATTGTGAGGCACAAGCCCTTCAGTTTCATGTCTTTTGACCTCCCAAGAAATGTATTAATGACCCTGTAAAGCTCTCCCTGGCACGTATTCATATTAATACAATATACTCCTTTGTTTTTATATTGCATAGTAAAAAGGGGGGAGAGAAGGAAAACAAGACAGTGGTTTCAATATCCTTCCACCACAAAACATAGTTCAGTGGGAAAAAAACAAAACAAAACAAAACAAAAAACCAGTGATCTGAAGAGGGATATCTGACATTATTTAAGCTTGATTTTAGCCTTTAGCCGGGCTTATTTCTTATCCTGCTTATTTCTCTGTTGCCTTCAGTTATGGCTCTACTCAATCCAGTAACTAAGTCCAGCTGCTGACTTTGGGAGCCACCAGCAGTGAGCCACGGATTCCTCCTGCCCACTGAAGGAACCAGCCCCTTCTGCTGCAGCATCCTGGGTCAGCCACGTCGTGATGGGGCCAGGGGAGTAGTTTGAAATAACAACTTCCCCTCCCTCCACTTCAGTCGCACTCCCAGGCACCTCGTTCTGTAAGCTGTTTTCAACCCAGAGCTGGGGAATGGCAAGAGAGCTCCTAAGGATTAGGTTGGAGGGAAGGGAAAGATCTGAGCATGCACAAAATCAGCTCAACGTGTTTTGTGCCTTAAAGAAATAAGGGGGAAGAAAAACCAAACAAACTGGGGAAAATCACTTCTGTGACCATTTTCTCTAATTATTTTTTACTCTAAACCAGTTAAAATTAATTTGCCAGGGGCACAGTTGAATACTTGGGCTACTCGCTGAGCCTAGTGAGCACACTGGGAGCAAGTTTTGGGGTAACTGGTTAATTTTGATCCCTGAACTCACATCAGCTGATGATAAACAGTTTGCTCGACATGGGTGTTGTAACCACACAGCTTGGTGCAGGATATCCATGGACACCCTCCAGTGCTCCAATTCTGCTTTTTGATCCAGTGGCTGTGTTCAAATCTCTATCAAAAGCTTGTATGTAATACTGCTGTGCCATTACCAGTCTCTCATTTGCACGGCAGATATAAATATGTATCACCCCTTACAGGTGGCACAACAGGCTCAGCTACGAGGAGAGCCAGTGATGATTTAAGTCTGGCTGATACAAATAGAGTATGTTTTAACTGACCTTTCAATTAAGCTAAATACTTGATAACAAAATCAAATTACAAAATCAAAATGGGCACGGCAAAGCCCGTCCCAGAGTTCTGAGGAGACCACAGTGCTCTGAAACCACAGAATAACCAGAATAATTATTCTCTTACTACTCACAAAACAAATAAAACCTAATTTAGACTCAGTGTCCTCAGCTCTGCTGAGGAAATCTCACAGATTCTTCACATATGTGGGAGAGGAGGACAAATACGGCCTTATCCCTACTTGACTGTTTTTTCCTCCTACTTTGAAAGGAAAAACATCACAGTTCATAAAGTGTGGCCTTTTTGTTAAGGCGGAACTACTTTTCTTTCCTTCTAACACTTCCTAAAAACCACTTCAAAAGTTAATAGAAGTGAGTTACCCAACAGCTCTTTCAAAAGGAAGTCTCCAAATTTTGGCACTTTTTGGAGAAAGTGTCACCCACAAAATAATGGAACACACTCCACAAACCCCATTCACACAAGAGGGATAGAGAGTTTTCCAGCATTTTTAACTCTCTAGCAGCATCTTAGCTTTTGTTTATCTTCGATATTTAAGGCAGAATAGATGGGAATATTCATAATTAATAATGAGTAAACCAAGAGTTTAGTCTTTTTATTAATTTTTAAATTTAGAAAATTATTAAAAAACATGAAGCTGAAATTATTTGGCAAGCGCCTTGCAAGGCACATAAATAAATCTCTTTCAGCAAGTCTCCAAGGGTTTTAGGCAAAACTTTGTGAATGCCAAGGAGGAAATCTAAAAACAATTTCTGGCTTGCTAGCTGAGCCAAAAAATGGACATCGTGTCCAAAATACAATATGAAATATTATTTCTCATGCTGAAGAATGAAGTGGTGTGTGTTTTCAGCTCAGGACTGTCCAAAGAGCTTTCCAGTGAATTGGTGTCATCCAGATTTTAACCCTTAGCACCAGTCTCGCTTGAGAGCTTTCATTTCATGGAGGGAGTCACAGACCACGAGGTACACTGCGTTGGTTTCTTTGGTTTTGGTGAGCAAAATGTTTTGTCAGAACTTTTCCAGCCATTCTTAATAGAGGTCAATATGTGGGAAGGCATCAGTGGTCTAGAGAGGTTTCACCAGTTGCCTGGTTTATGTTGACTTCTCCACAGGGGATATCCAGCTCACTCCAGGGGAGTCCTACTGAAATCTTTAAATTGCCTTCTCTAGTATGAATGAGTCACATTTCAGGGCAAGCTGAGAGAGAAGTTAAAAAAGCTCTGTGCTGAACATCACACAGAGCATTTGGAGATGGGTATGTTTGGTAACAATCATGAAAGGATTCAGAAATTAAAATCTGAGCAATCTGCTCTAGTGGAAGGTGTCCCTGCCCATGGCAGGGGGTGGAATGAGACGATCTTTAAGGTCCCTTCCAATCCAAACCATTCTATGATTCCATGATTTCATGATCTCTGATACTCCAAAGTCACCAGTGTGGAGCTGGCAAACTCCAGACGTGGCTGATCTGCACTTCTTTTGCCTTGCACAGGTAACACGCTGAGCATGTGTGAACCAGCCATCACATCCCCCAGGCTCCTCACTTTACAAACTTATCAACATCTTGGAAAAGTCTAAACTTTCCATGTGGGGTTATAATGTGCTTGTTCCAGCAGAGAAAAGCTTTGTGGGCTTTACACCAGATGTGGCACATGAGATGGTTAGAAAATCTATATGAGAGAAAGTTCTCCTGAGAAAACTGCATTTTTTTAAACACTGCATTGATCATGGAAAGGGTTGTCAGGCATTGGAACAGGCTGCCCAAAGAAGTGGTGTAGTCACCGTAGCTGGAAGTGTTCAAAAAACATGTGGATATGGCACTTGAGGGCATAGTTAGTGGTGAAAATGGTGATGGCGCTGGTTGGACTTGATGATCTTAGAGGTCTTTTACAACCTCAGAGATTCTAGAACGATAATCTTCAGAAAATATTTGCTCTGTTTTGTTTCAGTTGATGACAACTTTTAATTACAAATAAACCAGAATTGAATTCCTAACATGCTGACCTTCAAATTCCCCCTCTGCTCCTCCCAGTGTCCTTCCCTTCAGCCCATTTATTCCCAGTATCAGCCCTCAGGGGGATGAGGTGGGAAGCAGCTGGGGCCAGGTGGAACGCAAGGCAGGGGGATTGCCAGAGCTGCATCTAAGAATCATCCTCTACACAATTTTCACAGGTACCTGCTCCAAAAAGCATCCACTGAGTGAGCACAAAACCAGCAAATACTTTATAGAATGTCTGTACTTGTGCTGCCATTTCCCCTGATGCAGAAGAGCAGTGATTTCCTGAGCACAAATAGGAAAACTAATATATTTTACAGACCCCCAACTCTTGCACAATAAGCTATAGTTATGAAGGGACAGACCTGCAGGAATCACACACAGACTGTCTGTGAGTATTAAATGTCTGCAGTATCTACCCCTGCAATTAAATTTGCATCTTCAAACAAAACATCAGCAGAATTGACAGATTCTTTGTTTAAATAAGGTTTGCTCCAGCTTTGAGATTTTTAACTATTGTTATCGACAATACAAATGAAGGTTTATGGAATGTAGATATATTAATTCCTTCCGTCCCCTGATTAAAAACACTGTACGGCTCACTGAGAATCTGAGAGTGGAGCTTTTTAAATTCCTGTAGACACCAGCTCCCAGCACACTGTTCTTTTATGCATCACGTCACTTCCCCATTGCCTTTTACCAAAAATGAATATAACAAAATCATAGACACCAGCTAAAAATTCCACTTTAAATATTCCTTCATCACAGCTGCTTTTCAAGTCAGTGATTCTCGGGGAAAAAAAAATAAATAATTATACATTGGTGTATTTTTGAAAAGGGCGCACATTTGTATTGCCCAGGTTGGATTAAAAATCCTCGCAAATGTTCCTCTGCTGACAATGAAAAGTTAAAAACCTTTCCCTGGCTGTGTGTCGGCATCTAAACCAGAAAACTGAGCTTTTGCTCTCGTCTTCCTACCTCTGGGATTACCCCAAACTTTACTCTCTTGGCATCCTGATTTGTTCAGTTTGTGGGGTTGGTCAAGCTCATTTCTGACAGAAACCTTGAGGGAGGGTTTAGGACATGTAAATGAGCACACGGACAGCCACATGACATGCTCTCTGCACACAAAAATTGCCTAATGAGAAAAAGGACCCACTAATTTTTTTTTAATCGAAGGACAAAATTCAATTATTTATTGAAGTTGCCATCAAAATTCTGTTTATTTATAGAATCACAAAACAGTTTGGGTTGGAAGGGACCTTAAAGCTCATCTCACTCCACCCCCTGCCATGGACAGGGACACCTTCCACTAGAATAGGTTGCTCCAAGCCCCTTCCAACACTTCCAGGGATGGAGCACCCACAACTTCTCTGGGCAATCCAGTTTACTCAGCTAAAGGACAGCACTGATTAACTTACAGTGACCAACAGAAAATTTTGGCTAAAATTCAAGCTTCCTCTTGAAAAATGAATAGAAACCTAGAATTACCACCTCAGATTCTTCTCAGCCCTTGGGCTTCCAGTCTATTTATTTATTTATTTGCTTTGTGATGCAAATAAAATTTGCATCTTTCTGGTTCATTCATCATCAGTGGGACAGATACAGTTCTACTATCACATAGCATGTGATTTTAGGGATTTGTAGTTGCAGAAAATGAGATGTTTTGTATCCATACAGACAAGCTCAGGTGCTAAAGACACTGCTATTAAACCATCTTTGGCAGAGAACAGACCAGGGATATCAATTTGACTCAAACTAGGTCTGCCACGGGGTCACCGGGCAAAGTGACTACTCACCATCCCTGGCACAGCCACAGGAAACCTGGTTGCCTGGGGATGATGATATGGCCAGAATAATACAAATTTATACACAGGATTTATCATTTTGCTTGGAAAGAGCTGCAAGCAGAGGTACAGTGGTCACAGAGAGAGGTTTATGTCCAACTGCTCCAGGAAAGAGGAGTTGTGCAGGAATTGAGCTGAGGACAGCCTGAGCTGGAGACTTTTCATGAAGTTTAAAAGCTGGTTTGGTTCAGGTAATCCCTTTCTACTTCTATGCTATTCATTCAATGCTATTAATTAAATACCTGAAAGAAGAGTGGAGCCAAGTGAGGGTCGGGCTCAAGTGACAGGACAAGAGGAAACGGCCTCAGGTTGTACCTGGGGAGGTTTAGGTTGGAAAATCTCTTCATGGAAAAGGTTGTCTAACCCTGGCACAGCTGCCCAGGGTAGGAGTGAGGTCACCACCCCTGGAGAGTTTTAAAAGCCATGTGGATGTGGCACCTGGGGACATGGGTTAGTGGTGGCCTTGGTAGTACTGGGGAAATGGTTGGACTGCATGGTCTCAGAGGTATTTCTGACCTAAATTATTCTTGTGCTTCTGTGAGTTTTATAATAAGGTGCATGTTGATGCTTCTCAGAGTAAAATACAGTCAATAAACCACAGCATTTGGATTTAGAAAAATGTGCCTTTCCTTCTGCAGAGTCTCTCCCAAGTTTTTTTAAATTATTTTTTTTTGTCTTTTTTCCCTTTTGAAAAAGAAGAAAAAAAAAAGGAGGGAAAAAAATCAAAGCACAGCAAATTTATAAAAAACAACTGAAAAAGTGAAAAAAGCAAACACCCAAGCAAGAGCTATCCCTGTCAGGAGGTTTTCCATAAATCCTAACTTCTCATCATCTGAAGATTTACTTCTTTAGCAGCAGATGGTGTGACCCTTATGCAATTAGTTAGCTCTGCTCTTAGAGAGATAGCGCTCTTCAAACCCCAGTGTTGTTGCTGACAGAAACATTTTTAAAGCACTATGCAAACAAGACTACTTTCTTTAATTGCAGCATGCAAATAGGATGGAGAAGGATGGAAGGAGGTGAATATTAAGCACTCAGCCCAGTGCAGCTCTGAGATGGAGCCTTCACTGGCAGGGTAATGAGGGAAACAAAGAGCATCCACTGAAAGTGGATTTATTAGGAGGAAAATCTTCCCTGTGAAGGTGGTGAGGCCCTGGCACAGGTTGCCCAGAGAAGCTGTGGCTGCCCCATCCCTGGAAGTGTCCAAGGC
>JAWMRA010000162.1:35337082-35352755 GCA_035584735.1 Pseudotriccus pelzelni
GAGCACTACAATGTGTAGAATCAATGTAATCAGCCATCACTGCCTGAAAAAAAAATGTATTTTACATATTGCTATCCAATTTCTAGAAATGATTTTGCTGTAGGAGAAAGGAGAAAGCACGGAATAGCAAAATGAGATGAAATGCTCAAAGCTCAATTGTTGCACATTTTTATCCAAGTCTTTTAGTGGGGCAAGAAAGCCAGTGGAAGTTATTCAAATTTAGACACATGGAGGAAAATGGGATCTGCAAAATATTAACTGTAATAGCATTCAATATAAATACAATTCCAACGAAATAAAGGTTTCTGTCTTCTTTTACCACCTTCTCCCATTTTTTTTCCCCGTATTAATAATTATTAGCACTCACCCTGAGTTCTCCTGACCAACGTGACACCCTCGGCCAGCAAATCATTTTTAATGGAGAGCAAAGGAGGGAAACTGAGGGCTGGCTGGATTAACTATTTTGCCCAAGGTCACAGGCAGGTCGATTTATGGGTAGCAACAGAAATTAGACTCAGTCTCCATCACTTGAACAGCAGTGTCAAACACCAGGTGTGTGGCACAGCCGGAATGTGAGTGACCCCAGTTGGTGCACCCAAAAACCCTGCACTCCTCTGCAGTCAGGATTGAGGATTCCTAAGAGATTATAGACAGTAGGGATACCTGATTTAGAGCCAAGGCCATACACACACACTCATCCCACCAACGTCCAAGCCACTCCGCCAATGCCAGCTCTTAGCGAAGCCCTTTTTCACCATGAGCTGTATTCGACTCCTATTGGGCTCTCAAATTGGCTGAAATCTCCAGGTTTGGCAGGTGTAGGAACGAGGCAGAACATCACCTTGGCTCCAGCCTGAAGTATCCTGAAACATCTCACTGAAACATGGCAGAAATCTGAAATATTCTCTGAACCACAAGCAGGATTTATCCTTAAACCCAGAGCAAAGTCGTGCCCAACCTGAGCACTGGGCTGAACACAGACACCCTCAGCCTCCCACAGCCCACCTGTGAAAGCTGGGAATTTACTCTCTGATGGACACAAGTGGCCAAGATCACCCTGCCAAAGAACTCTTGATTTTTCCCTCAAATCTCCCTCACATCACTGATTTCTTCCCTTATTACACAGCTCAGCTGCCACTGGGAGCCGGGTGCTGGAGGAAGATGCCACAGCTCTGCCATGTGCTGGGTCTCTACCATCACCTGAGCCAGGTCTGACAACTCCCTTCTCACTGAGGCAGATTTTAGGAGAAAACAGCAAGATTGTACAAATGATGTTTATTGTTGTTGTTACAGGCTGTGTATTCTCATAATCCCACTCAGTGTTACAGATTAACAACATAATTCAGGCATCAGGTATCAATTTCTGACAGTCTTGCACCTGTAATATCTATTCCCCCTAAAGAAAGTATCTGACTACTCAAGTTTGTAAAAAAATACTCACAAATATTAGCAAAACACTCCGCTAGATGCTCCCTCACAGGAATTTTTACCTATTGACTTCACCACTATTCTCTCTGTTGGTTTCCTTCATGTTTTGGGGGGTTTTTTAAAGTGTAACAAATGTCTTTACCTTTTTACATATAGTTTTATCAGAAAACCTAATAAAAAGCCAGTGAAGAAGCAAAGTTAGCTATTAGATAACAGTTCTTGCTGCCAAAAGCCATAATCTGACACAGATTGAGACTGGTACAGTAGTCAATTAATGGCTCAGTGCTCATACAATAATGACCTACTAACCTGACGGTGTGTTGCTCTCACATTTTGCTGTCCCCTGGGATGCCACTGTCACTGTGTTATCTATTGCCTGCTTCCCTATCAAAGAAAATAAGCAGAGCTGAAATGTATGTACGCATCAAGCTCTGTAGTTCATTGCACACCAACCCCAGCAACTGGAGGAACAATAGATTTATAAGTTTATCCTACATTAAACCAAACATGCCTGACTGCACTGTAAATTACTAAATAATAAACCAGGTGGTGTAAGATCCTGGCTTGGACAGAATATAAAAATCTATCAACCTGTAAAATACAATAACCATAAACGTGCTCTGTAGCTGATGGCTCAGGTAAAGCATCCACCTCCAGCCACAGAGGTTTTGCTGGAGTAAATTGCAACAAAAGGTTTACTAAATTTAGGTCTGGAGCACTTTTTCATTTTAGGCAACACCATCAATAGGAGAAATATAATTGAGCTAAAAACAGTGGCAAATGTGTTTGTTTTGTTTACATTTCTTTGTCTCTAATGGAGCTATTTCATGGTAATGTGCTGTGTTTCCCAGCATATTGCCACAGGCATTTAGTCTGATCTCTAAAGAGAAGATGAACTACTGCATAAGGGCATCTTTCTTCAGGATTCAAACTTCACATTCAAATTAGCTTGAAGTAGTAGGGGAGGTGCAAAATGCAGAAAGCTGAAAGGTCAGGGCACTTGTTTCCTTAGAAGGGACTAAATCTCGCTTTAAAACAAACCCCCAGCAGTTGTGTTAGTGCAGTAAAATACTTTGCACGCTGTCGTGCACACCATTAGCCCTACCCCGAATTATATCTGAGATTTTTAATAAGTCCTACCTTTGCCACCAAAATTAATTGCCATGAACTGCAGAAAACATTCTATCAAGGCGTTCAAAAATGATTCAATAAATCACAGCTCCAAAATCTACAGTAATAATTAATTCCATTTTCGGAGCTTTTCAATAAGCCAAGCAGGTTAAATTTATATGATTTACAAACAGTGTTTACATTCATAGAGGGACAACTAATTGCTGCACGGCTTGACATCATTACAGGGAAGTGCTGGGGGATGCAGACAGTTTAATTAGGGGTGGCTTTAAGTTCACAATAGGACTGGTATAACAGAGGCTTCCTAATGTGCTTGTATAGGATGATCATACACACCACTGCATTTCTTCTTTCTGTACTCTTTGTCTTTACAACAGAAAATAAAGTATTTTTTGTTCAAAGGCAGCTGACACAGTATATATTTCCCTCTCAGTTTTATTCACTTGCTTTGCAGAGCATAAAGAAATGTTTCTTAACCTAACAAAGTGCATATTCAATTGCAGATGCATGTACCTCGCTGCAACGTGAGCAAAACGCTTACAAATCATGTTTTCAGCTTCTCCCAAATTCTCCCACTCAATGCAAAGCACCATAAACTCCCCTGAAATTACTGGGAACTCAGCACCCCATGAACAGAGCTCATCTTTTACCTGGATTGCACCTGAGGTGAGCACACACCCCCAACACACACCCACACACAACCCTAGTGGGGTTTGAGGTTGTTTTTTGGTGGAAAAATGGAAACTGCCCTGCAGGGAACACTTGAGTTTCAGAGAGGCAGCTGCCCATGGGAAATTCTCCAGCCTCTCCAAAAAAGCTTTACCCTTTCCCACCACCACCCAGTAAAGCATCACCCAAAGCCACAGAGAGACCTTGATAAATCAGAGGGCTGGGCAATCACCAACTGTATGAAGTTCAATAAGGGCAAGTGCCGGATCCTGCACCCGGGATGGGGCAACCCTGGATGTACTGACAGAGTGGGGAATGAGGTGCTGGAAAGCAGTGACAGGAAAGGCACCTGAGGGTCCTGGTCACTGGCCAGTTGTCCACGAGCCAGCAGTGCCCTGGCAGCCAGGAGGGACAACCCTGTCCTGGGGGAATCAGGGACAGCGTCGCCGGCCGGGCCAGGGAGAGAATTGTCCTGCTCTGCTCTGCCCTGGGGCAGCCTCACCTGCAATATTAGGGTATTTTGGGGCACTGCAATATAAGTAAGATATTAGGCCATTAGAGAGTGTCCAAAGGAGGGCAACAAAGAGAATGAAGGTCCTTGATTTGAAGCCACGTGAGGAGCAGCTGAGGGCACTTGGTATGTTCAGCTGGAGAAGAGGAGACTGAGGGGAGACCTCACTGGGGTCTTCAACATCCTCGCAAGGGTCAGCAGAGGCGCAGGCACTGATCTTTCTTTGACCAGTGACAGAACTTGTGTCAGGGGAGGTTTAGGTTGGGTATTAGAAAGCGGTTCTTCCCCCAGAGGGTGGTTGGCACTGAACAGGCTCCCCAGGGCAGTGGGCACAGCCCCAAGGCTGACAGAGCTCAAGGAGCATTTGGTTTACACTCTCAGGCACATGGTGTGACCCTTGGGGATGGTCCTGTGCAGGGCCAGGAGTTGGAACTCAATGATCCTTGTGAATCCCTTCCAGCTCAGAATATTCTGTGATTCTGTGATATATGTTTAGGCCCCCAATGTCACAACTGAAGTCTTTTGTAACCTGAACCAAAGAAACTTAATTAACAATATCAGTAGGAAAACATCTCACTGACAGCCAAGCCTGGGCATCTGCCAAGGGGCAGAGTAAAGGTGGCTGCTATACAACCTGCTTTCATCACTGAATATTTTTTCTCTTGACATGGTAGGGAGAGACATTCTAAGCAGCCTCCTCATTTCTTTTTAAGTAAACTAGGCTGAAATATTATTATCCTACTATTATGAGGTGTCTCCATCACTTATTTTTCACACTGTTGGGCTGGGGAATACAGCATTGCTGTTCTGGAACATGAAAGTAGCTTAGTGCAGCATCCTGCTCCTTCCAGTGTCCAGACATACACCTGCAGAAGATGATCATGTTCCTGTTCTAGTGTCAGCCTGGATGTTTGCATCATCTGCTCATCTGTGTCTCCCTGTGCAATGGAGCCCTTTCACTTACCATGAAATGAAACCCTTGGGAGACATTCACAAGGCCAGAATTATTTCAGAAAACAGTTTGTGATAAGAAAAAAAACCAATTTATCCAATTAAAAGTGCACAAGTAACTTAAATAAAAAGAATATAAATGTCTGGAATTTGTCCAGGAGAGGGATGATGCACCCACTGCTGCACCGAGTGCTGGGGATCTCTGCAAGCAATTCCCACATCCCCATCCCGGGGACCACTGCAGTGGGTGCACAACGGTAAGGAAGGCAGAGATCACCAGCAGTCCTTGGTTCAAGAAAGCCACATGAGAGCTCCAGTCTGCTGAACAATGGCATCTCTACATGTAGGACCAACTCCTGGTCTAATGTCAACAGCTGACTGAGTGGCAGAGAAAAGAGGTTTTCTTTATTCACCACACCTGGATTCATAGGTTTTGATTTCACCAAAAAAATCATTGAAACAGTTATAGAAGGAGACTGAAAACATTGGATTTCCATTCAGTTGCATGGAGTTTAATTGTGGACGTGTAGAAAAAGCTTAACCTGTGAAAAAGGTACTGAGCTCTGCATGTCCCAGTGTCTGTGAAAAATTTTTTTTGCACTAGTTAGAAATTTAAGGAATTTTCTGGCAATGCATTTTTGATCCGTAACTTCATGTTACAACAACAGGCAATGGTAAAGTTGTTACGGTCTATTTATCTTTATTTAATTATTTTTATGCACCCATCACTGTAGCATCTGGATCAAATGTAATAATGCATTAAATTAAACTGTCTAGAGTGGAAAACACAAACTGTTACCATCTCCACAACCCCCCAACAAAATACACCACAGTGATAAAAAAAGACAAGATCTTTCAATGTGCCGAAGTCCAATGGCCAGAGATGAGGACAAAGCCAAGTGTGAGATGAGTGTATTTGGCATAACAGAACAATAGAATGCGCTGGGTTGGAAGAGACCTTAAAAATACCTCTTTCTACCCCCTTACCATGAGTGGGGGCACCTTCCACCATCTCGGGTTGCTCCAAGCCCCGTCCAACCTGGCCTTGGACACTTCCAGGGATGGGGCAGCCACAGCTTCTCTGGGCAACCTGTGCCAGGGCCTGTCCACCCTCACAGGGAAGGATTTCTTCCAAATTATCCTATCTAACCCTGCCCTCTGACACTGAGAAGCCATTCCCCCTTGTCCTGTCCTTCCATGCTTTTATCTCAAGTCCCTCTCCAGCTCTCTTGGAGCTCCTTTAGGCACTGGAAGGGCCTCTCAGGTCTCCCTGGAGCCTTCTCTTCTCCAGGTGAACCCCCCCAGCTCTCCCAGCCTGACTCCAGAGCAGAGGGGCTCCAGCCCTTGGAACATCTCCATGGTGTCCTCTGGATTCATTCCAACAGGTCCACACCCATCTTTTGCTGAGGATCCCAGGATTCAGTACTCCAGGTGGGATCTCACAGAAGAGGAGAACAGAGGGAGAGAATCTGTCACAAAAAATGAAGGGTGTCTGAAGTGTGAGGGACCCTACGGTGCCTTTCTTTTGGAGCAGCTTCCTCCAAGTCTGCACTCTCACTTGAGCTAAGAAGCTTCAGAGACAGTGTGTGAATGAAGATACAGCTGAGACGCTGTTAAGAAAAGCAGGACTATAAATATTTTGCACCTTTCAGTAGCCTGGAGTGGGGGACAACTTAACAACAGTTAAAAGAGGTAAATTCTGTTCCTCTTTGTACGTGACTCTATTGATTTCACATTCTACACTTTCTTAAAGTGCTGAGATCATTATGTGTCTTTTAATAGATTTTGACTCCGGAGACAAACATGTTGAGAACTGTCATCATCAAGATGCCTGCTGTCATTGTGCCATCTTCTTAACCTAATGTAAGGAAATTCATATTTAGTGAACGAGGAAATTACTTGGGGTATGTATCATTCAAATCCTTAAGGATTATTGGCTAATTAGGAGGACAGTAATGTAAATTTGCCTTGTGTCAGGTTTTCAGGAACAGTAAAATAACATAATTAAGCAGTGAGCAAAGTAGATCATTTAAGCTACTCCTCACTGACAAATGTATATGATGTCTAAATATACCATGGGCTTCTAAACTGGTAACTAATGAGAACTGACTGGAAAGTCTAAAACAATGGTTTAAAAGAGAAATTAAGTGTGTTAATCCACAGTAAATAGCTCTAACTCATACTTGGTGGTACTAAGGAGAAGCAGGGTGATGTTAAGGAGGAGGGTGATGTTTTCAGCCCTGTGTCCCCAGTTGGTGGGCAGAGGTGCAGTTGGAGCAGCAGGGGCAGCCCAGACACCTTCCTCCTCAGTTTCACAAGAAACCAGGGAATACGTGCAGCTGCAGCAAAGCCACATGGAAATTCAGCACAAAACCCAGCAAGCTCTTTGCATATGCAATTGCAAACGTGTTTGGGGTTATTATAACCTTCTTCTTTTTTTTTCCTGCTTTGGTTCAGCCTCTGTTTGCTGAGTGGTGACTGTGCATGACACACTCTACCAGAGCGTTGTGTTACTCTGTGCACAACCTTTGCTTTGCATCTTGGTGGGCAACTCTGTCTCAAACCAGTACCTGGGGCTTCTCTGGTACTTCAGGACGGTGGCACAAAGCAGAGAACGGAGTGACATGAGTTAGGGGCTGAGAACAGCCCCCTGCAGAGGCTCCCATGACTTGTGGAAGGTTATTAAGACAAAATACACAGCCAAGTTCTCCTCAGCCACTGCATGGGAACATTAATTATGGCTGGTGCCATAATCACCAACTCCCAGCACATTCCCTCTTGCTCAGCTCTTTGGGTGGTTGCCACCTGCAAACAGCGATCCCGCCACATATAGCTCATGGAAAACCCTTCTCAGTGCTTCCCATTAGTAGCAGCAGCTCATGAATGTAGGTTTGCACTTTAGAAATAAAGGGTTTCCAGCCCCTCTGGTTTTCCCACTCACAGCTGATTTTCCCACTCCCATCCGTCTGCCCATTCACTCTCACCCTTTCCTTCTTTCTCATATCAACATTCATATTTCTGACTTCTTCAAATCACTGAGGTTATAACATCCAGCTGCAAGCATAGCATGAAGCAATCATCTTCCCTAAGTTATTGTGAATGTTTTCACAACACTGGGAAGAGATTCAGGATGGAGAAAGTTGTTAGTCAGACATGCAATTTGGTGTAAGGTACCAAAAATAGATGAAGTGGAATGAGGTGACAAACCTGATGCCCTTATTCATACTCTACATTTGAATTTGCATCCCTGGAGGGGTTTAAAAGTGTAGATGTGGCACCTGGGGACATGGGTTAGTGGTGGCCTTGGCAGTTCTGGGGAATGGTTGGACTTGGTGGTTTCAGAGTGCTTGTCCTACTTACAGGATTTGGTGATTCCATGATTCTCTCCATTCAATACCACCAGACTTGGAATGATCTTAGAAGATGGGACACTGTTGTAGTGCACACCAAGGCATGGCTTATTACACAATTCTCTAAAAAGAGTGTCCCAATTCAAGCCTGATGGGCACCAACAGTCAGACATCCAAGAAAAGCCTAATTCCCAAACATTGCACCTCTGCTTAGCTCAAAATAATTAAAAGCGTTCAAACCCACCGTTCCTCTGACTGCAGACATATATAATTTACTTTTGGTTCCATGCCACAGTTTGCAATTACACTGAATAAGTCATTTACAACTGTCTCCTAATCAAAGAGATAATACGTAGAATAAGTGTTTCAGAGCAATTAAATCTTTTTTTCTATCATTAACTAAAAAAGGTTATTTTGCAGACTCTTCGTGCTGAAATGTAACAGCACAAATATAGTGCTTTGTTATCAGTTTAAAAATTGAAACCTCTGTGCATTTTTTTTTTCCTTCTGGATTCCAGTTAAATAAAATTGCCTTTCATGAGAAATGCTTGCAAATTATCAAAGACTTCCTTTTAAACAAGCTGAGAGAGAACGGAGCAAATGTGCTCCTTCCAAAGTAATTGGAATTTGTATCTAAATTATTCTTGAACAAATTAAAAGTGCCAAATATAAGTCAGTTTTTATTGGGAAGAATTCTATTACAGTTTGTAATAAAGGAAAACTAAAAAACATGCCACAATACCCTTGGAAAAGTGGGCAGTATTTTAGGAAGAAGACCGAGAGCCCTCAGCTTCCTATGATGCTTATTAAAAACTAC
Organism: Pseudotriccus pelzelni; assembly: GCA_035584735.1. Taxonomy (NCBI): domain Eukaryota; kingdom Metazoa; phylum Chordata; class Aves; order Passeriformes; family Tyrannidae; genus Pseudotriccus; species Pseudotriccus pelzelni. The sequence continues at coordinate 35,345,940 of JAWMRA010000162.1, forward strand.
TTTCAATGAGGTGATTAGGGAGAAAATTGTCAAGTAAGCAGAGAAAAAAATTACTTCTCAGCCTAATCAGTGTATCACAGAATTAGTTCTTTTGTCCTTTAGAGATAACATCCAACTGATGGGCTTGTCACCATGGAAAAAGGCTATTTTGGTTTTATACACTCTAGCTTTTAAATATTAATTTTCATACAAAGGAAAATATTTTTGTAGCTAAAACCTCTACCCTCTTTCCTGGCTCCTAATTCCAGCACAGAAAAGGGCAGTTGTCACCCCAAAACTGAAGCCATTTTTAGCCCTCTGTGTCTAATCCTGGCGAGAGCCAGTAAAATAAATCAGCGAGGAGTAAAAGTAAAATTTGCAATAACCTGATACTACTGCCTCATCCTCCCACATCTCAGCACATAAAACTTACTGTCAGAAAAACTCACAGCATGAGAATTAATCAAGGAACCCTTAAAATACTCCAAGCACCTTCCTTCTGATGACTAATTTGCCTTTCCTATTGCAAACTACTAATTTTTTATCTCAATCGATATGTACGAATATACCTTCCCATCAATCACCCTGGGCAAGGACAAACTTCCACTATTTATGTAAGACTGACTACAAGATGAAACAAAAATTGACTACAGCCAACCTGGGCCACTGTGACAGCACCAGAGCGGGGGGAGGGAGGGGAAAAGGAGGGATGGGAGCAGAGGCAATTGGGCACCCTGGGGAGGAATGAGGGGCTGGTGGGAGAGGAATCCTCATCTGGCAGCACATGAGGGCAGAGAAAATCGAGGGGTGGCAGAGCAATGGAAAGAACCATAAAGAATCTCTTAGAAATGCCCAGAAGTCCCAGAGGAAGAAGTTCAGAATGAGCAGGGAAAAGGGAACAATAGAAAAATGGCTGAAATGTAAGAAAAATGCCCAGAATTGCTCTGTGGAGAGAGGAGAGGGCAGAGATTGCTCAGATTGGAGCAGAGTGGCCCCAGCAGAACCCAGGAGGCTTCAGGGTTGTATTAATAGGGGAGATTTTCTCTCTCCAGTCAAAAGCATTAACACTCAAGGAGGGTTGAGCTGGAAATTCACTGAAGAATTTGAAGATGGAAACAGCCATCTGAAGCAGCACTTGCATGTAAGGATGTGCACATCCAAGCCAGATGCATCCCACACATCTCCAGACATTTCCAAACTCCGTGGGCACACCTGCAAAACCCATGTAGAGCTCACAGAGCTCTAGACAAGCCCAGCACCTCAGGCTGCCTCCAGATGTGCCCAGACCTGCTTTAGGGATCAACATGGCATGATTCCAAAGCGCAATTTTTGGCTTATAAGCCAAATGTAAGCACTGCTACACCACACACATAAACCATGATTTCTTAGTGAGGTTGTGTCACTTCAAGGATGTGGAAACTCAAATGTGAATTCAAAAGATGTTTCTTGCTAAGGAGCTGCAAAGAAAAACACTGGGAAGAGGCAGAAGTGGTCACTGTGTCTCAGTTTGCATTCTCTTGGCACATTCCACTAAGGAAGCTTTTTCACTGGAGAAATAAAGAGAACAAACAGGTAAAAGGATTTAAAGGGGGCTTATAAGAAAGATGGGGCCAGACTTTTTTAGTTGTCTGGTTTCGTTTAGTTAGCCTGTTGTGACAGGACAAGGTGGGTGGTTTAAACTAAAGGGAGATTCAGATAAGATAAAAGAATTACATTTTTGATGGTGAGAGTGGTGAGGCCCTGGCACAGGTTGCCCAGAGAAGCTGTGGCTGCCCCACCCCTGGAAGTGTCCAAGGCCAGGTTGGATGGGGCTTGGAGCAACCTGGTTTAGTGGGAGGTGCCCCTGCCCATAGCAAGGGGTTGGAACAAGGTGTTTTTAAGTTCTCTTCCATCCCAAACCATTTCAGGATTCATTGCAGGAACATCAGGTCTGATTCTTCCACTTGCCACCCAGGAAATCCCCTCTGCTTGGGCTGGGCTTTCTCGGGAGCATAAGGATGTGCCACCTTTTCCTCATCAAGATACAGGATCACAGCAGCCAAGTCCAGTATTTCAGATTAAATGCATCAGAGAAGGAAAGAGCAGGACAAAGCACCAGAAACACACCACATGAATTCCCAAGCACTGACTTGGAACAGAAGGATGTTGAATCTTGGGTTTGTTATTTTTCATGAGCAGAACCCATATTTTCTTGATAAAAATTACTAAATCACCCACCTAAAGCCACTTTTGGCATAAACTCCTCCACCAACCATTCCAAATGAACACACACCCTGGGGCTGTTCAGACAATACAGGGCAGTGGACATGAAAGGACTGACAACCACCCCAAATAAGGAGATACAGCTGACCAGGATAGGCTTTAGCAAAAACCTTTGGGTGTGCTTGGCTTGGAAGACAAAGTTAGGCTGATGGACCTCAGCAGGACTGCACCTGCGAGAGAGTCACATTATTAAGGTTATAGATGTGCCTAATTACCTTGATGAAATATGGTCCAATTTGTTAATTTAAGTGAGCAAAGTAGTAAATCATGTTAAATACTGTGGCACTGTGGGGCTGCTTCTGAGCAAACTGGGTTTTGTGTAGAATGAAAAATTTCAGTTCAGAGTTCAGGACTCACACTCCCCCCATTCTGTGGCACCCACACAAAAGGCTCTTGCAGTACAATACAAAAGATATTGCAAATAATAATCTTTAAAAATACCTTTAAAAGTACATTTAAGGATATAAACATTAAAGTACGTTTAAGGATATAAACATTAGCCTCACTGAGACAAGGAAGAGACATATGTACACAGATCTATGGGTTTTTTTCAAAACTAGAAAATGTATTTCCCTAATCCTTGTGATGTTAATCAATTCAGCTCATTAAACCCTGACTAAGAATTTTAAATCAAAGTTAAGTTTCCACATATTATTAAAACAAAATGAAACAATAACAAAAAACCCAAACCCACACAAGCAGGAAAACCCTCCCCACCGCATCTCTTTTTCTCTCTATCACAAAAAGGCCCAAGAGACTCTAAATTTGACTCTTGGTACTACTAGTCAGATCAGTTTTATTAATTAAGACAAGGAACTTACTGGAATTTACCTTGAAAGACCACACAAGGTGCATTATTAGAATAATCTCCTTATAAAGAATAGAAACAAGAAAAAAAAAAGAAGAATGTAATTGGAATTCATGCTCTGGCAGTGTCAGAATAGGTTACTGCACCCACACTGCAAACCTGCCCCACACCTCTAGCAAGGAAAAGCAGAGGACACTGAGTTTTCTGAAGCTGAGGAATTTATTAAATGGAACAAAGAAAATAAATGTGAATTCTCTAAAAACTATGATAATAAACAATGGAATCCCAGAATAGTTTGGATTGGAAGAGACCTTAGGAACATCTCATTCCAACCACCTTTCGCTAGACCAGGTTTCTCAAAGTCCCACTAGTAAGAAGTTGAAATTATAGGAATGATTCTCAAACGCTGCAGATCATTTCAGATCATATCGGACACTCAGCAAATCAGACAAGTGGCTTTATAACAGAATGAGTGATGCTATGGTTAATAAGATTTTTGACTTAATTTATATTTTAATTTATGATTTCTTTATGCAAAGAGTGCCCACAACATTTGAAATAAGCTCAGCAGGAAGAGGCGAAGCCTGAAAGGGATACCTCATGTTCACACAACTCCTGTGAAGGTCCTTGTTCCCCCTTTTTGGTGCCTGCCCAACATTCCAGGCCCTTTCCCATCACTGCATCATCCCTGGTAGGAACATGCACAGTACCAGGAGCAGGAGAAGGATGGAAGGGAAGGAAAGCTTTAGGTCTAGAGGATGTTGCAGAGCAGCTCGGGGCAGCTTAGATTTGAAATTAGCCTGGCTAGAATTTGCAGGTGACTCTTTCTTGTTGTAGCTCTCAAAGTGCTGTAAATTTTGGTGTTATATCTGCTGCACCTTCCTGTCTTGCCAAGTGCTCAAACTGAAAATAAAACCTAAATCAGCTCCCTGAGAGAAAAAAAGGCAAGCTAAACAAGCCCAAGCCTCATGAAGACTGACAGATCAAGCACTTTTCCACTAATTTCATATCCCAGTGAAAACTGGATCCCCTTTTAAAAGCTCAGGAGGTATAAAGGGAATTTTCAGGGGGAATCTTGCTACTTCGGAGAGTAACACCTTGACTTGGGCCGCTCTGTGTGTGCCCTGCTCCAGCTTTCACGGAGGCACACAGTACCAGGCAGCATCGTGGCTTCAGATTATGGGGCTACACTGAATATTAATTCAGCTCTGTGCTTACAGAATGACTAACTCAATCAGTGAGTTTATTGGAGACATATTTAAGAAGGGGTATTTATGGATTAGGCCCAGATTTTAGAAATGAAATGGGAGACAATCTAACAAATCTATCAGGAATAAGATCAACAACTTAAAGTTTAAACCAATCATCTTGAGTCTATATTTGAACTTGGATATGCAGATGTGGTGCACAAGTCCCAATGGTTCAGCAATACACTCAAAGGATCAACAGCCCTATAGACAGCTAAATTACTCGGAAAGCCAGGGAATTTATCAAACATGAATTTCAAAGTGGATTCTAGCCTGCAGGAAAAAATGGAAGTGCCCATTAATGTACATACAAAATAAATGTTGTCTGCAAGCTCATTCAACTATTTATTTTTGACACAGAACTGGCTAAAGATTTTTTAATTTACATAAAAAGGTACAAAGCCTGTAACCCCTTTGATGGAAGAGATGGGAATAAATATCCTGCAAAAGAGGGTTTGTTTGTTTTTTAAAGGAGCGCTAACAACCTCGCAGGTACAACACAAAGGAATCATTTATGCTCCTTCACATCTATTAGTGCATTATTTATAACTAACTCCAATTTGAGAACGTTGGCATTAAGTATGTTTCTCACATGTAGAGGAAATTCTTACAAACTGATCATATATTATGGATGAAAATTGTAACAGCTACACCGAAACTAGTTAAAGCAGACATGGCTGAATTGAATGAACACTGGGGTAGGCCCTTCCTAAGTCAGGTGCTGCCCAACTATTTGTTTATTTTACTCACCAAACCAAAGAAAAGAGAAGTTAAATCCATGTATTGCTGACAGATCATTTATTTAAAAAAATTTTGGCTTTAATAACAAAATATTTCACAGCCAAGATTAAAAAAAAAATAAAAATCACTGAATCATCCACAGGTCTTTCCAAATCAAGATGCTGCTTTGCCTGTATGGAGGGAAGGCCTGAGCATCATTAAATCAGAATAAACTACACATAAATTATGTCATACAAACTTATAAGTACATATTTTAAAATAAAATTTATATTTCACTCCTAAATGAAATAATCTTTAATCCTCCCAACACTTCTAAGATGTGGCCTATTGCCCACCACAAACCTGCCAAAATTGGCATTCAGGAGAACATATCCCTCTTTTAAAAGGAACTCATTAACTATGTTGTGATTCATGGGATTTATGGCTTCAGTCTTATGACTCAGGGAGTTTAAGCCTCGGAATACTTGAACTAAGTTGCTATGTCAGTCTGTCAGAATCCTCCTTCCATTCCAAATGGGATCCATTGGCAAGGATCTGCTTGGAGACACTGTTCACCAGCCAGAAACCCCTGCAGGTGCGCAAAGAATAACGTGAAACTCCATAAAACACTAATTCAGCATCACCAAGTTGTTGAAATTCTTTGGTATTTTTAAAAATTTGGCCACGGTACAAATAGTGTTGCACATTATATCAGCCTTATTCTCCAACTGCATTGAAATGGAGTAAAAGAAAAAGCAAGGAGATGAATTATAGCAAATATCCTACAATCAACCATCACAGCAAAACCCATATGGTGTGTGCAGACCACTCTGCATGACATTGTAACCTGCTCTATGCAATGGGGATTATATCTGAATTTTTTTTTTAAAAATCACACAAGAGCCTCTCATGACTTATTTGATGTCCTCATAATAAAAGGATGTTTGCTTCCATGTTAAAGTCTTCACCATACTGGAAGATGTTTGTATATAGGACCTGAGAGGGTGAAAAAAATGCTTTATTATTTTATAATACATCACACATAATAAATATTTGTTTAACAAAGCCTGCCTGAACTTCATGAATTAATCAAAATTGAATATGGCAGGACTTGTATGATTAACTCAAAAGCCATATTCCAAATGATAAATAAACTAATATTAACCTTGTGTGTTCATTAATAATGTAAGTTCTCCATAGTTCACAAACACAACTGATACAGTTAATTGAAGGTTCACATTTGCAAAATATTCATAATTACAGTTTCAGTGTTCTGTTCAGTCAGCATCCAAACTAATAAAAAAGCAGATTCCATGTGCTCTTCAAATTTAAACCCATCACTCCTCTTCATTAGGCTCCTGATGTGCCTGCAGGAGGGAAGGCAGATGGGATGGGAACATGGAAATAAACATCATTACCTGTTCCTAAGGGAGGAGTTTTTAATTCAGCAGAAGTCCTCTCTCACCTTTGGTCCCCAGCTTTGAGACCCTCAGTCAGGTAGTCCAAAGACTTTAAAGCAAAATGATTTTTAAAACAGAAGCCTCACAGAACCAGTCCGTAAAACAATATCAATATGATAGTATATTAACTTTGCACATGATCAATATAATATGTGACCTAAGAGCTCAAAAATCACAGAATCATAAAAAAGATTGTGTTGAAAGGGACCTTAATGCACATCTCATTCCACCCTCTGCCATGGGCAGGGACACTTTCCATTATCCCAGGTTGCTCCAAGTCCCGTCCAACCTGGCCTTGGACACTTCCAGGGATGGGGCAGCCACAGCTTCCCTGGGCAAC
>JAWMRA010000162.1:35389392-35411504 GCA_035584735.1 Pseudotriccus pelzelni
GTCCAGTCTGGCCTTGGACACTTCCAGGGATGGGGCAGCCACAGCTTCTCTGGGCAACCTGTGCCAGGGCCTCACCACCTCACAGGGAACTAAAAAATGCTTGTTTATTGTTTTTGCAGAGACAGCAATAGTACTACTTACTTTTCACTGCTTGCAGGAGTTGCATGTTGGTGAATGCACCTCGTTCTATATTATTGTTAACGCACCTGGCCTGGATTTAAATGCTTTTCAGCTGCCTTTTTGTGCTGCTACGTTTGATTCCATAGTGAGAGTTTCTAAGAATATGATTAACCCTGTGGGTCATCTTATAATGTAATTATTAATGATTGATTCTGTTTATCCTCGAGATCAATATGAGAAGCAAAAATGGTTTGGCATATATTTGGGGTTGATTTCTAACACTCAGTAAACATGATCTAGTGACAAGAGTAGTATTGGTTTATTACTCGGAACATGTTTGATGAATCTGAAGTGTGTAATTAGTTTTATATAATGATGGTGATATGTGGGGTTTTTTACATGACTTATGTTAATATGGCCAATAGTGTTAACATCTCCTGCCACTAATAGTTAGGGTGGGGATGTATAGTAATTGATCTTCCTGGGAGTGCTGTAATGTAAAAACAATTCCGGCTGTTTGAAGTATATTTTACAAGTGTGCATTGGGCCTTTGGGATGTTACACTGAAAAACCCAATTGTACAGTTACCATGGGAACCCAATTAGAATAGATTGCTGGAGTTTCTTTCTTTTTTTTTCAGGCTTTCATCTTGACCAAAAATCTAATGTACTTTAAATGTTTTCATATGGAATTTTATTCATATAGTGACTTGTGTAATAGCTGAGTTTAAATTTTAGTGCTGAACCAGAGTGTTCTGTGCATCCTGAGGACTTGTCTTTCAAGGAGAATCTTCCTTTGGTGTTTAAGAGTTGATGAAGTGAGAAAAATACTTCTTATTAATCTAAGTTCTTACTGCCATCACGTGTACTTCTCAGGCTGCAGTCCTGTGGGGGACTAAAACCCAGGGAAGTATCTCAAAACCTAAGGACTTCTGTTCTAGACCATCAACAAAACATAACTGGAAAATTTCATGGCCTTTATGGATCTGTTTTTGTTCTAACCCCTGACTTTTCTTTACATTTTGCTCTGTTGAAATATCTAAAGGTTTGGAATGCTCACAAGGTGGGGCTGAGATGTATTTTCTTCTGCACCATTTTCATCACCTGAAGGCATTTGTCTCTCTGTCTTCTAAGTGTCTCAGGAGCATCCTGCTGCTGAGAGAGCCTGGGCTGCTCCTCAGCACAGCTCGTGGGTGGGAGCAGAAGTTGTGGGGAAATTGGGCACATCTTGATTAAAAGGTTGGGGGGAACTGAGGTGGTCCCACCGCTCAGGGCTGAGGCAGGAGCTCAACACGAGGTGGACTTGCCCAGTCCTAGCTGGGCAGCTCTGAGCTAGCGAGGATGGGGACAAATTACCTCTCTTGTGGGTTTTTTTTTCCCTCACCTGTGATTGTTAATCTCTTCAGTTTATCCCACTCTCTGCAAGCACAGGAAGAAATTTTCCATTTTGGTGAAGGAATTTCTTTCTTTAAGGTTTCTGTTTGTTTAAGGTGTGATTCTGGTGTCTCGGTTTCTGGAAGGTGATCCAGAGTGACGTATCATTGAATTTGATCAGTGTGTGCTGTCGAGAAGAGATTTCAGCTTCTTGCCTTCAAAATCAGCCTCAGGAGAAGCTTTCAGCTCCATGTGAAAAGCAGTTATAGTTCATATATTGACCTCTTCCAACAAGATAGTCTGTGCAAGGCTGATGTGCGTTTTGGGGTGTATGTTTTTCCCCTGTCTGGCTTCCTGAAGTCTTCTAACCACCATGGTTTGGGCATCTCTGGCTTTGCCCAAGTTCTTGTCACCAGGGGAAAGCCTTGTTGGACTAGAGATGGTGGAGCTCAATCTGGGGCAGAAATAGGTGACGAACACTGGTTGGTCTGGGACTCTCCTCAGGCTTTACTCATGATTTTTGGGACTGTGGCATTGAGGAGGTGTCAAAGCTGTCCTTGTTTTGTTGGATGGGATGGAGGCCTGCTCCTGGCTTAGTGTCCCATCACGATGTGTCATCCCTGCCATCCCACCAGCTTTGCTACTCCTTGGCCTCCTGGGGATGTGTGGAAAGGCAAAGAACAGATGCAAACTCCTGGGATTATCTATGTAACCCTGGCTTAACTCAGTGCACTTATACACTGCACTTCTCCTTGGTCTTTGGGCCGGGTTTGAAATGAACTTCTAAGTAAATTTTCTTTTTCAGGCAAAATTGAGCTTTACCTTTCAGGAAAATCTGAAAAAAACTGAGCCTTCCAGTGTACTTTGAAAGTCAAAGCTCTGAGCTGACAATAGAAATAAATTGCTGTTTTATTTTTAGCTCTATCACAGGTATTTTAAGTAATACTATTAGATTGCTCATCTGCCTGACTTAGATTTAAAAATGCAGTGAATGCTCTGTGCAATGCCTGCCTTGCAAGGCATGATTGCTAGTATAGCTAAAAGACTAATTATCAATTATTAATTTTAAACACTTAAAATAAAAAAGATGTAATGTTAAACGTTGCTCTTTGCTTGTAAGTAGTTGGGAAGTGCCTGTGTGTTCTGTCACTGCCTTGGATTTCAAGGCTTGATGTGTTGGAGAGTCTTGGAGAGTCTCAGATGTTCATATAATTTCTTTTGCAAGAGATTTATCATTCCTGAAGCGGATACACTTTTCCTCTCCTGTGGAGTAGAAAGTTCCCTGACTTAAGTGGAGCAGTTCCCATTGAGCCTGGCTGTGAGTCAGGATTCTGGAGCTGGGCTTTGGCACGTAATCTCTCTGATTTTTAAGAATGCAGTATTTATACCACATCCTGCAATGATAAAGTGATCTTGGCTAAGTGTCACTGAAAAAAAACTAGAGGGAGGGAGTTAAATGCCAAAGAAGTAGTAATTATCCTGTATTTCAAAGGGGAGAGGAGAGAGGAACCAGTGGTATTTTTAATTATATTATTATATTTTTGATTTTTAAATTATATAAACAATGATATAACTGTGTACAACTAGAATCATAATAATTAGAGTTAACATTTCTTAGGTACTTAGTGGTTTGCAGTCTGTACTTTTAAACTCACAATATAATGAAATCACTTGCTTTCATGCCTTAAAATGTGATATTTCCTAAATTACAAAAAGCTGGTTATTTTACTAAGTCACTCAGAAGTGCAGGACTGCCTGAAAGAAATTATTAAATCAATATTTTTATTTTTTAAGACAGTCTTATTTCAAATATCAGAGTTGTGTAGTGCTTGTTATGGAAGAAGTCTTCCCTGTGGCATCTGTTGATTTTGTTTTTGTTGTTGTTTGTTTGGTGACCTCATCAACATTAAAATTCCTTGCTGTTTGTAAAAAATCAAACTCCCTTTGGAAATTACATATATATATATTTTGAAACTTAGAGCTCATTTAAAAAATTGAGGTGGTTATAAGAGGCATGATAAGATGGGTGTGGAATTCAAATGTGAAATTCAAATCAAATAATCTGAGAACTATTTTTCCCTTGCAGGTGGAGAGTTTTTTTTCCTATGATGGCGCCAAGGCTCATTCCAAGAGTAAGTTTCCAGTGAAATCCCTTTGCATTTGGGTGTCCACTGGAAGAGCAGCATTACAAAAGAGTTCACGTAACATAGTTTGTTTTGTCCCCAGTGCCCAGCAGTCAGGATTAAGAACCCAGCTGACAAGATTGATGCTGCATTGTAAATCTCTGTAGCTCTGTCATGGTTGGGAACAGGCATCAGTGGACCTTTCCCCATCACGTATCCATCTGCCACAGAGCATAAATAACAGGACAAAGCTACTTTTTCCATCTTCCTAATAAACACCTCCCTGGCAAACAGGCTTAATTTTGAGGCTTGATGCTCCAGTGGGGTGGGTGTAGGGCAGTAACTTCATAGCAAAATGAGAAAATGTGGCTGTTTACCCAGATATTGGGGTCATTTACCTTACTGAAAGAAAGGCATCAACACGTTTTTAGTCAATAACCCTCTCCCTGAAATAATTGAAATGAACTTTGAAGACATGAATAGTTGTTTTGTTTGGGTTTTTTTTTCTGTGAATTATCTATTTTTCTAACACTAGTGGTGCTCCTCTAGGAAAACATTGCTGGTACAATCACACCTGCATCTCTTAACTATTCCTGCTGGCAACTTCTAACCCTGTTAAGATGTCTTAATAGAGGCATCTCTGGTCATTTTCATCTGCCTTACATAATGTCACGTGGCTCAAAAAAGGAGAATTTTGGCGCATTCTGTGTTGTCTACCTCCTTTCCACAAAAGAGTAGTCTTTATCTTTTAAAATGGAATGATTGAGGAAGAAATCCAGAAAAATAAATTCTTGATTCACTTTTTTTCTCTTGAACAATCATCTGTTCAGTTATATTTATGTATCTTCCAGTTGCAAACACCTTTTAGCAGGTACCTGGAATAACACACAAATATTTGGGAGGAAGAATCCCTGGTTCCCTGTCATTCCAAGCAAGGTGGCAAGAAACATGAAACTAATAATTTATTTAACCTTTTCCTTTCTCCCACCCTCACATGGAGTTGAAAGAAGAAGCTTTAGCTGTGGGAGGAGTTTTCCCCTTTTGATATGTGGTAAGACAGAAGGTTTAAGGTAAAACATACAAACTCTGCCAGGACACTTCCCCCACTCTTGATGCATATTAATATATATGTATTGATGATTTTAGTAATTTTTTTCCTGTGATTACAGTGTGATTTTGAGCCCAGCCCCATGCTGGTGAAGCACAGTGTGTGCCTGACACATGGGTTTTAAAGGAATCAATGGAATGTGCTGAGCAGTTTTTCAGCAGGTTGCTGGACGGTGGTTTGGGAAAACAGAATTCCCAGCAGATGTGGGAATTTTCCATAATCTCTGTATCTGTCTCCCACTCCATCCCTGGTTCTGTTGCAGTGACCAAAGATGTCTGTTGGGTTCGGGTGGAAGACGCTGGAAGGCCATATTCCATGTTTAGGAATTTTGGAGGGTTTTGGTGGTCTTATGACAATGTGGCAGTTTTTCTAGTTCATTAGAGAATTCTAAGTGTCGTCTGTTCCTCTTGTATGTATTGAGTTTAAACTTAGTGAGTAGATTCTTGTACTAACAGTGATTCTTTGCTCTCTGTTAATACTGAAACACTTGTCCTGAATCAAGCAGAGATTGGTAACTATAGGAAAATACAGATGTGTGTGTGCCAAGACTGTAGTCTGGTATTTTTATACGAGTCCTTATGACGCCTCTTGTGTGTATTTATTTTTGTATTTTGTATTTTTAGTGAATTCTTAATACACGTTTTGCTGCTTCGTTTGTTTAAATCTGCTCTGCTCACTTCAAAAAACTCAGTGAAATTCTTTCCTGGAACACAACTCAGATTCCTGACTCTCCTTCAGCTTAAGGAGCACTATTAATGGTTTTGTTCATATTGCTTAGATTTATTTTGTTATTATTCTCCAGCTCCTACTCTTCAGGTAGAGCTATTTTGGTATTATAAAGGATGATGGATTATATAGGAAAGTTTCTTTTGAAGCACTCCTGATATTGTGCAATGCACTTGGGGGTCAGCTACACTTGACTGATGCATGATTTATCCCATGTCCCTGCCACTTCCTGAGATAAAGCTGCTATTTTATCAAAAATGCCAGCAACTGTGATCTAGAATTTATACCCCTCCTTTTTCAAATAATTGTTCTGATTACTTTCTGGCATGGCAATAAAATGATAAAGGTAATTGCACACAAATGTGAGATAGCACCAAAATACAATAAAATTAACCTGAATTAGCTTGACTTGTCGATGAGAAGTATTTATGAAATGTATTTTTGCAATAAGAGAGACTGATATTATAGCTGGAAGGTGAGTTATTGCCTTAATGTAATACTGTTTGAAATTTAAAAAAGAGACTGTTACAGTTGAGGGTGATTGTGCCTTTGAAATTAAGTTGAAGTGATTCTTATAATTGGCAGCAATAATGCATTGGGAAGGTAATATCTTTTATTGTGTTATGCCTAGTTGCATTATCTTTTATTTAGCTGGTCCTGACTCCAGCTCTGCAGAGAAGATAAGCAGGAGCAGATCAGGAATTTTGTGGATTTAGGTGATAAAAACTTGAAATGTTACCCAATATTAAAGTCATTCTTCTGCAAGTTTTTTTTCATTTTAGCCCATTTTCAGTTCCTCTGCACCTGATAGGAGGCTCATTTGATTAAAATTTCATCTGTTTTCCTTTTGTTAGAGTAGTTGCCATGTATTTACATCCACAGCTGAACCCTGTAAGAGTCATGTGCTCCACAAAAAGCTGTGCATGTGCTTTACATCAGGCACTGATTTTGGCAGTTAATTTTGTATTTCTCAGTGCCTCCAGGTGTAACCTCTTAGTAAAAAGTGCATACGTGCTTTTCCAGCAAGCACCTCAATGGTTTTTAAGGAGTACATCTTTAAGTCCCAGGATCCCTGAGGTTGGAAAAGCCCTCCCAGCCCATCAAATCCACCCTGTGCCCGATCCCCACCTTGTCCCCCAGCCCAGAGCACTGAGTGCCATGTTCAGTCATTCCTTGGACACCTCCAGGGATGGGGACTCCACCACCTCCCTGGGCAGCCCCTTTCAGTGCCTGAACACCCTTTCCGTGGAGAAATTCCTCCTGATGTCCCACCTGAACCATCTCTGGCACAGCTTGAGGCCGTTTTCTCTCATCCTCTCCCTTGTTCCCTGGGAGCAGAGCCTGACCCCCACATGGCTCCCCCCTCCTGTCAGGGAGTTTCAGAGAGTGAGAAGGTTCCCCCTGAGCCTCCTTTTCTCCAGGCTGAGCCCCCCCAGCTCCCTCAGCTGCTCCTGCTGCTCCAGTCCCTTCCCCAACTCCGTTCCCTTCCCTGGACACGCTCCAGGCCCTCAATGTCTGTCTTGGCATGAGGGGTCAGAACTGGACACAGAACTTGAGGTTGGGACTCACCAGTGCCCAACACAGAGAGAATATATAACTCATGTCCTTAATTCAATTTTTGAGGTGATGAACACATCTGAGAAATCCCTGGGACTTTTCCTTTGCACGAGACTTCGTAGAGTCATAGAATATCCTGAGTTAGAAGGGACTTGTTAAAACTCAACCCAGTAACAACTAAATACTAATTTTGTAGAGCCTCTAATTCTTAGAGACGAGGTTTTCATCTTTGTGTCTTCAGTTTTAGGCAGCAAATTCCTCAATCATGTTTTTATATATATATTTTATATATAAAATATTTTATTCTTTCTGACTGAATGTTAAAACTCAACAAACTATAGCATTGCTTAGTAGGGCTTCTAGTAGAATCTTCTGCCAAATGATTTCCAGACTAAGAATGAGGGTCAGGGGTTTTTTAACCGCTTTGATGGATTATTGGTAGTGTAAGAATATCCACGTGCTTCCACATTCTGTGGAAGATAGACCAGACATTGTGGTTCACAGGTTGGTTCCTGGTGGAATTTGCTGGTAGCCCTTAAGAACAAGGTGTGCACATACTTGTTGCCATGATCTGATTTTTACAGGAATATCTGGTCCTGTCTGCTACTTTCCCTTCTCTTGGCATTCCATTTCTTACCCAATTCTACTCTAATTAATTATGTATCTTTAGGCACCCCCAGTTTCAGACGAGATACCCTAAATAACTCTGTGTTCTCACCGCAGTAACTAGCTTTTACAGTAATTAATACACTTTCTAATGGCATTTTGCTTCTGCGCTGTGTGTAAATAGAATCAGAGAATTGTTTGGGTTGAAAAACACCTCGAAGTCCATAAAATGTTAATTTTTGCTTCGTGCTATTGATATAAAATGATAAAAATGTTCCACTGTACGTGTGGTTTAGCTGCCACGTGGCTGCTGCGCTTGCATCACATTTAAGCTTCCTGTGTAAGTAATAGCTGGGGAATGATGCAGGATGTGTTCACTTGTTTTTGGAAAAAGTATTGAAGGAAATAATACATCAGAATTCGTGTTTTAAACAGTCCACTGGGGTCTTGTGTTTGAGTGCCTGCTGACACCATCTCAAATCAAAGCTTGGCATGAGCAGTAGATTCAGTCGAAAAATGCACTTGTTGAGTGCGGTCTGGAATGCAGACTGTAACCTACCTGCCTCTTCCAGAGGAGGAGAAGTGGGTGTATTATGATGAAAATGCCCTTTAAGTGAAATAAAGCAGCCTGAGATAGCCCTGTAAGTACACTGGGAATCTGTCATTGCTCCTCTCTGCCAATGCAACCGACTGAAGGCGCAGCCAAAGAGCCAGAGGCGACCACTGCTTGGAAAGACACTTCCCTGGCTTGGCATTTCGGGGGCTTTTGATTGCCATCCAAAGAGGATTAGTAGGATAATACGGTGGGACAACAGAAACTTGCTTTTGTTGTCTTTGATTGTTTAATAAAGAATTATGTGTTTGCTCTCGTCGAATACTTTTTAAATGCCGTAGAAAGCAAATGTTGTTCCATGTGAACACATATCCCTCTGGTTTTTCGGGAGCTTTTGTGAAGTGGGCCTTTGGATAAAGGGAAGAGGGGGACTGATTTGGAGCATATATTCCAGTGTATATTTGTATATGTTCAAAATATGCAGCTTAATTCTGTACCCTCACATTTTTTGTGGGATTAGTTCCTTGGAAGGTAAAGAAATTGTATCACCCCAAAGTAACCCTGGATTTGCTTCCAGTCTGTCTGACATTTCCTTTCCAAACCTCTCTGAGCAAGGAAATGAGGAGGCTTTGTTTTCATACCCTCTGAAGTTACAGGTTTGGCTTAACCAGGGTTAGATTTACTCAGAGAAGCAGTGAGGTATCAGTGGAGTATTGCAGAATTTCAGGACAGCTTTTCTTTAAACACCTCACCTGAATTTCTGTCCTGCTCTTCAGTGGGGAGGTGCTTATTGCTCTGGCGGAAAGAACAAAAATACATGGGCCTGGATTTCCAGTGCTTTGTTCTGGATAGCTGAAAGTTGGCTTTGGATACTGTAGGAAGAATACTCAGGGTAGGAACAGTTTTTGGGGGATGTGGATGGGGAAGAGGTGGCTCATGGCTGGGTTGGTGGTTCTCTAGTTCACAAGAACCTGCTGCAATATATAAAGGACTTGTATTTTAGAACATCAAAGGTAATTTTAAAGGCTGTTTTACTTGCTAGCAGGTTATATTGACAGAATTAAGTCTGATTAGCTCCCACAATGGTGATTTTGTTTGAAGACTTTCTCGTTGAATTTAAGCAATGAATGCAGCACCTTTTCTTCCTCAGTAACTATTACCTTGAGTTAAAAACTGAGGGGCACTCAGCTTTCCTTGACTAACAGTTTTCCATATTTTTAAAGGGTGCTGTGAGTGATGTTTGAGTGTAATGATACAGGAATTGTTATTTTTCCATCAAGTAACAAGTGATGTTGGTTGGGTTGCCCTGTCAGTGTGGGTTGCACAGGGCAGCAGCATTCCCTTGGTTTTTCTGGACAAGGAGAAGCCCTGCCCTGGCACCAGGACAACTTTTGCACAGCTTCATCTGTCCAGATTAAGATGTCAGATCTTCAGGGATCTTTGGATAATGGAGTTCCAGAATGGTTTTTGTTAAAGCCCATCCAGTCCCACTCCCTGCCACGGGCAGGGACACCTTCCACTATCTCAGGTTGCTCCAAACCCCGTCCAGCCTGACCTTGGACACTTCCAGGGATGGGGCAGCCACAATCATGTACAGCTTTAGAGTTTACACCATTATATTTAGTTGGGAATCTTTTCTCAAGAGGAGGAAGCAGCTTTTAGAAAAATTTGTATTTCAGCTTGGAAAGAAATCAAACAATAATAAGCAAAAAGACTGTGATTTAAATGTTTTTCATTCTCTGTAGCTTTGATTCCAGAATAGCAAAGTGTAACTAATATTCCAGTATATTAAAGTGTTTTGGGGTATGAAACATCTATATAAACTCTTGCCTTCTTTCCTCCCTGCAGTGAAATTATTTGTAGTACATAAATTCTTTGTTCTCTTGAAGCAGTAGTTTTTGGAAGGTGAAAATATAGATGAGTAATCAAGATACTAACAGGAGCAGGTTGTTAGATTGTTCCTATTGCATGGATCCTGTGTTTATTCCCAGTCCTTAAATCTTTCTTTGCCTTAAAACACTAAGAAGTGGCTTTTTCCTCTAAGATTGGCTGCATGAGTTTGGAAAATTACCCTCCACCCTTCTGTATATGTTCACAAATACATTACCTTCACTATTAATATCTTTTCCTATATTCTTAATGCACAATGGATTGTTTCCTTTTAAATAAACAGGCAGAGACCAGTAAAACAAATACAGGAAAGTTTAAGCTATTAAGGAGATGGAGAAAGAACTATAATTCCATTAAAACCTTGGATGGGTGGCCTACTAACATGTGCCAGCCCAGGGGCCATGGGAAGCCTCATTGGTCACCTCTGCAGCCCCAGGTGAGGTGGGAGAAGCTTTTTCCAACTAAAACATATTTTAAACAGTGTTTAATAATGGTCCCTCGTTGGTTTGTGCCTTGACAGATACCAGTGATGTTATTTGATAAGGATTTTGTTATGAGAAGGTTGTAAAACTTAGTGCATCAGGAAGGATGACTGAAATGAAGTTGGAAATCGCCCAAATCTGGGAAGATTTTCCCTTAAATTTAAATCTGATATTTCAAGCTTTCATTGAATCTTAATTCCAAACTTGAATCAAGAACAAGCAGACTTGAGACCATGGCAATACTCAAAAGGATGCTTAAGAGAGTTCAGGAGTGGTATTTCTTTCTTGTAATTAGGATGAAGCAGCAGCTTCCCTGGCACTTATTGATCATCCTCTCAAACTCCATGAATTCCTGGTATAGCTTTTCGGCAAGTCACTGATATGATATAGCATCATCAAAACAGGGGCTTGAGAATCATAGCTCATGTGCCACTGTGCCAGTGCAAATGTCAGGACACTGAAGTGATGAGCTTTTAGATGAATTTATGCAGAATGGGAAGTACATGAAGAAGTTGGCCCTTGGTCACACCTCTGGTGGGGTGGGTATCAACACCTCTAAGGAAACTACCTGCAGGCAATGATCTTTTTTGATAAACCCATCCACAACGCCAGCTTTAAGGACTAAGAATCCCTGTAACTGGTGCTGTTTGAGTTCCTCTAACAATTAATTTTTTTGAAGCGAGTATGTAGTTATATCCTGGCCTGGCATTGAAGCAAGGTTGCATGAGAAACCTGCTGAAGCATCTGGGTGGGTTCTTAATTTTTAAACAACAGGGATATGGTGTGGTAGGTTTATACTGTTAAAGCAGAGTAAAGGAAATGGAAAAGCCTGTAGAGGGGAGATCCATCAGAAATAGGGCTCTGGGTCCTCCCTGATGGCAAAAACTCAATACTCCACAATACTGAGAGCAAAAATGTTTGAGAAGGTGACATCTGTGGTCTCTTTGACCACAGCCTTCAGACAAACCTGGTTTCAAGACAGATTTTGATATCCTGAGGGCTGAATGCTTGTGGGTGCCAACACGTCCACAGGCACATACATTTTCCAAGTGGAAACCTGTCTGTGGGAGTCTAAACTGTACATGTTGAGGGGGCCACAGAGTTTGGAAAGGTATTTTGCCTTCTTTCACCCCTTCAGTAGAATCAGAATTGTTTCATTTTGAAAAGTCCTCTAATATCACGAAGTCCAACCATCAGTCAGCACCACCACCATGGGGACTCCACCACTTCCCTGGGCACCCTGTTCCAATGCTTTACAACCCTTTCTGTGAAGCAGTTTTTTCCTAATACCCAATTTAAGTGGTGAAATGAGTATCTGGACAGAGGAGTGTGCATTGTTCATCCATACAGTGACCTTCAGCCTGGAGGCTCCCAGCCCAATTGCTTATGGATGTGCATATATTTCATGCAGCTTCATTCCTATATAAAAATAAACCTTTAAATATTGCTGCCCAATGGATATGATAAACAAGAATGAAAATATGAGTTGTAGTCACTCAAGGTTTCATCTATAAAGCTTAGTTCAACTTGGTGAGAAGGCATAGGGTTATTTATGGTTTTCTGTTGCTTGCTGCATCCTGTGTTTTTTGTTGTGATGGAAAAGCTTTCCTCTGATCCTAAAATTGTTATACTCAAGGAGCACATGGTGTGAGGTTCAGTGCATCTAGTTCAGGGCTGTCACACCAATAAACATGAAGAATGTATGCTGGTTTTCCACATATGTAAACTTTTACTGCTTGTTTACTGACTTCTACAAGGAGGTACTGCTCCAAAAAGTTCACCCACATCCTCAAGGAGGAACAAGGAAGAAGTTAGTTGAAAAGGAGAATTGCTTTGCAACACCACCAAACATTTGATTTAGCAAAAAACTAATTTAGATGACAGTAATAGTAAATAAACCATAGGGAACCTGCAGTTCCTGAAGCAGGACTTGTTCAAACTGAATAAATTTGTACTGGTTGCTGCGTGTCTGTAAGTGAGGAGTTGCACAAGAGCTTCCCCAAATTCAGAGGTTTAAGTTTACTCTTGCCCAAGTAGGCAAAGCTGTCTAATTGATGTTTTTCCTGCTCTCCCCAGACTGATTATATTGCTCACAGATGTGACTTCATTCCACAGCACTTAATAATGGGATTTTAAATTATTCTCTTATTTTGAGAACAACTAATTATTGTCCAGCTGTGAGCAGTGGGCAGCTGTAAGTCATCGTGCATAACTTTCCTGCCTCCTGGTGCACCCCAAGTCTGTCATTTCTAGAATCCTGGAATGGTTTGGGTTGGAAGGGACCTTAAAGCTCATTTCATTCTACCCCTTGCCATGTCCAGGAACACCTTCCCATAGATCAGGTTGGTCCAAGCCCTCTCCAGCCTGGCCTTGAACACTTCCAGAGATGGGACAGCCAAGGCTTCTCTGGGAACCTCATGAAGTTCAGAAGGCTGAGCACGAGGTCCTGCACCTGGGCCTGGAGGGACAGGACAAGGGGGAATGGCTTCCCACTGCCAGAGGGCAGGATTGGATGGGATATTGGGATGGAGTTCTTGGCTGTGAGGGTGGAGAGCACCTTGGCACAGGTTGCCGAGAAAAGCTGTGGCTGCACCATCCCTGGAAGTGTCCAAAGCCAGGTTGGATGGGGCTTGGAGCGACCTGGGCTAGGAGAAGGCATGGCCATAGATGGTCTTTAAGGTGCCTTCCAACCCAGACCGTTCTTTGAGTCTGTTATTCTGTGTTTGTTAATCAAGCTGCCCTTCAGTTTTTTGATTGTTCACTTTTTGTCCAGTTTCACATGGATTCAGCATTTTGGAGCGAAGGGATTTTTCCCTGGCTGCCCAGCACCGATGGCAATGGGTCCGGCCCGACAGTTCAGTGTCTGGGTGACTGCACTGGACATACTTGTGGTGTCCTGTCCTGTCCTCCTGCAATGGTTGTACAAAGCAAACTGTAAACACAACTCAAACGTTTACTGACTCAGACTGGGGTGGGTTTTTTTTTAGGCAAGATGAATTTGACAAGTATGTTATTGTTGGTCTTGTCCAATTTGAGAAACACTTGGCAGCTGTTTCCAACTACATCCTATCAGTAATCGTAAAACCAGACTGGTAACAATGGGAGTAAAAAAAATGTTTCTTCTGTTAAGGAATGACTGATTTTTTCATATATTTTTCCAGCAGACATATTCTATTTTGTGTTCCAGCTGTTATTTGCATAACATTGCTGCTCTAAACCATCGAATATACTTTGTTGTCACAATAATCCTGTTTTAAATAAGTGTCAGAACACATCAGATTTCAGCCATGATAAACCAGCCATGAAACTGCTGCTATTTCAGATTTTTGTTAAGATCACTGTTCTGCTAGTTAACATGTTTTTTGAGACTTTGATTTAGATTGTGACTTCTTAGGATGGATAAGTTTAAGCTGGAGTTTTGAAAATAAAGCCGTAGTTGAGAAAACTTGAAATTCACTGTTTTCTTGCTTTTTTTAAATTACTTTTGAAAGCTACTCAGTACCTTGAGATATCTGTTCCTTGGCGGACATACATGCAATTAAAGAGGATTTTGTCTTCTTGAGCAGGTGAATACCAAACCTGGAGAATCTCCGTGCAAGGAGAAACGCGCGGTTCTGCTCAGCCCCGTGGGAAAAATCGAGATCTCTGGGTGTGAAACAGGCTTACATGAAATAAAACTTCCCAAAATGACCATGCTGCCAAGTGGGTGAGTTCATGTCCTATTGATCCTGTGTTTGTGTATTTGTAGAGGAAGGAGATTGCCCAGAGGATCTAAGACACAACTCTGCACACTTGTTTTTACCAGTCGCTCTGGGAGCTCGGTACTGGCTCCTGTGAGAGGCAGAAGGAACTTCCAGTGCCTTTAAGGAATTGTGGCTCCAAAATACATTCATTTCTCTGCTGCATCAAAAATATTATTAAGGAAACATTCTAAATTTTAAGTATCTTTAATGTAGGTTTTGAGAGAACATCCTGTCCCCCTAATTTTTGGCACACGTGTAGATCTGTCACTGGGGAGTAAAACCTCCTTGCAGACTTCACAAATCTTGCAGATGAAATGTATCTTTTTTAATATATATTAAATATATCTGTGTTCCAGCATGTAGAACCAGGAGTGAATGATTGTTTTAATTACTGTGTAGTTCTTGTGAGAGCTTTAGTTGGTTTTTCAGAACTGTTAATGCCTTTTGAGTTCCAAACAGATGCTACATGGCAGTGGAGGTGATGTCTCAAATCTAGGCCTGGTTGAGGAGGCATTGGTGCATTTTACTGTTTAATGTAAGTGCTGTTCAGTCTGCTGGAGTCCATCTGTCCTGGTCAGGTCCTTGCTTTTTCCTTATTTGGGAGGAAATGCTCACTGGCATTTTTAGACGGAACATTGAATTCTTTCAGAATTAGATGCCAAAGAAAAACGGATTCCAAATTTCTATGCCAAATTCCTCTGCCAAAATCAAAGTTATTAATACTGCTTTTTAAAGTCTGCTCTCTTCAACTGTTTTTTGGTAATAAATTTGCAGTTTTGCCACAGCCTGTTACATTAATGCTTTCTCTTACTGACAAGACTCGAATGGGTTTGGCTTCCTTCTCTCAACATTGCCTTTTTTCTTCTCCTGCTTTTGGTTCTGAAATTCTCCATTGATTTGTATGGTGTTCCTTTTTCTGTTTTTCTATTTTATTCTCCTTGTAACCAAAATGTGTGTAAAATTAATTAGGAATATAAAGCATAATGTGTGTTCTGGTTAAAGTATGTTTTTGCCTGTGATACCAAAACCCTCAAGCTGCTGGATTTTAAAGTTTTGCCAGCTCCAATGCTATGGAAAGAAGTGCTTCAGTTTCTTCAGATGCTGATATCAGTGCTGGATTTCTGCTGGTGGGGAGTAGAAATAAAGTGTATTTAAGATAAGGCTTAAACCTGCCTTTGCTGCAGAGCTGGAGAAGAACCTAGCAGATGAGAATCTTTCCCCTCGAGAAGGGGAAGCATCAGTGAGTGGTGGAAAAACAGTTGGAAAAAGGTCTGTGGGCTTTCTTAGGGGTGTATGGATGCTCTCTTTATTTATCAGAACATCTGCTGTTTGCTCACCTGTAGTGTGGCCATGTTGGTTGGCCGAAGGTTCTCATGATCTAGTTCTTCAAGCAGAGGTTGGACAGTCTGGATCCTACTCCTAATTTTTTTATTTTTATCTGTTGTTGATCTTCAGTTTTCTCAGTGGTGAGCTGACTTCATTTTGATGCATTAGTGGCATCCTGATAATGCTTAATTTCACAGGTTGCATGATTTAAATGCAAAATTTGTTATATTAGAGGGACTGTTACTGAAGAGGAACTCAGAAGTTAAAGGCAAGAAGAATATTTTTATGATTACTCTAAGAATTTAAATCTGAAAAAGAAAGGTGGGACTTCCTTTTGTCTTTAGCACTGATAAAGTTCTAAAAATTTTAAAGCCATCTGTAAATGTTTGTGCTGAAGTATAACATTTAATCTCTTCTACTCATCGCTAGTGAATAGTTGTTAAATCTGGCCTCATTATTTTCGACAGAATAAAATAAAAACGAAGCAGTTGCCTGGTGTTTCTCCTAACTGGCTAATAAACACCATGGTAAGAACATTGGGTGGGGAGAAAAAAAAACCATGAGAAACATAAAAATTGATTTTAATGGACCCCTGTCAGAAAGAACCATAATGAGCACAAGTCTGGTAATAAATATTGGTATTCTGCTCCACGGTGCTTGGGACTTCTCGTGTGGAATTGCATGTAACAATCAATATAGATTTTAGGGGTTTTTAACAACAAAAATAAGTAAACCTTTGAAATATATAAATACTTAAGACTTGCAATCTGTCAGACAAACCTGGTAGTTGTAGAAAAGGCTGATAAGAGCGTCTGGTTAATGGCATAATCGCTTTGTGGAGATCTCAGCTCTATTTTACAGCTTGTAAAATGCTGGGCAATTAATCACCTGAGATTACAACCTATTCAGTGATGGCTCTCCTTAAAACTTAAGAACACAGACTATAATGGAGCCTAAAAGGAGAAGCAACAAAGTAAAATCCAGTTTCACTATGCTTGAAAGAAATTGATCTATTAATGAGATGAAACTAATTGTAATAACCTGAGGTTATGCTGCTCCTCGGGAAGTTGGCGGGCTTTAAAAGTCCAGACACGTCACAGTGTGATGGTTTCAGTTTGGAGAGGAGGAATCTTTATCATTTAGGCTTTTTAAATCTATGTTGTGGCTGCTCCATCCCTGGAAGTGTCCAAGGCCAGGTTGGATGGGGTTTGGAGCAACTTGGGCTAGTGGAAGGTGTCCCTGCCCATGGCAGGGGGTGGAATGAGATGGGATTTAAGGTCACTTCCAACCCAAACCATCCTGTGATTCTATGTATATATACACATACAATCTCACATATATAAATGTCTGTGCAGTCCTTACAGGGCTGTTTCTGAAATGTGCTGCTTCAGGCTTTTAAAATGGGGTAGAAAATACACCAGAGATGAAACTTGATGGTATAAATTTTTCTGTTTCTAAGAATTTCATATCTTCACATTTTATATTTAAAGTAAACCCTAAAAAGATATATAACCAATATGTATATGTGTGTATATATATATACTTAGTACTGTATCAGCTGTTTTCTTTAAGTGTATACAAATCTAAGGACTATTTTTGATCAAGTTTCCTCCAATATTCATGCCTGAAATATTGCAAATGTTTAACCCTTTTTGTTCATGCCCTGAAGAATAACTCAATTTTGTCACTGTCATTTTACTTCTGAGTGTCTTCGGCAGCTTTGGAGTTTCAGAATTAATTGTTTTTGTTATTCTGCTGTCAGCTCTGGTGTTCCCACACTGGGATGACTCTGTTTTCAGAAGCCTTGTCTTATTGCTGAGCTGGAGGAGTAAATGATACTCTTGGTGAGCAGAGGATCCCACTCGTGACTTCCTTGAGCAATAACACAAACCATGTGTTTTCCTCTGCTGAATATTTACAGCACAAAATACTCTGGAAAAATGTTGATGTTGACTTGGCAGCTGGGATGGCACCAGGGAGCAGATTTTCCCTGTGTTGCGAAAAACCAAATTCTTTCAGGAATTCCCTCTCCCCTCAGCAAAACTGCCCTGCTTTTCCCAGCTCCCTGCCTGGTCAGCATGTGGCGAGGGTTATCTGGGCTGCACGTGTGCTGGGGCAGGGAAATACAGTGGGAACTGGAGGATTGTAGTAAAAGGGCTCTTGTGGAACATGTTTTGAGGTAAACTAAGCAGCTTCCAGTGTCTGGTTGGAAAATCTTTCCCTGCTGAGCATGGAGTGATGGACACCATCATACTCTATGGACTGATGAGTTTGTGTGTGAAAAGAAAGTTAAATTTGCCACCTGAAGAGTGGGCACAGATCCCAGGAGATGTCAATAATGCTAATATTTACATCCACCTTGGGGTTTGAGGATGCCACTATGAAAAGTTGAGACTTTCCACTTAAAAACTCAGCTGAGCTGCTGGGATCTGTCTCTGCCATCTTTGGATGGGACATCCCAAGGTGTGGATGATTTGGGGACAGCCACCTCCTTGTCTCTGGGCTCCTGCTCCTCCACTCTGGGCCTGCTGGGATGTACAGACAGGTTGATCTTGACAGAGGATCCTGAGCTCCCATCTCCTACAGGAGGCAGCATGTGCAGGTGGACTGTTCCTCCTTCATGGACTTTGGGAATTGTACGTTTGCTGGTAGGAATGTGAACTTGCATTTGAGAAGCTGCATGTTTGAGGAGGAAAATTGGGCAGGTTGACTTGCTTGAATGGTCAAAACGTATTTTCATGGTGGTTATTGCAGAATACCCCATTTTCTTGTGGTGTAGGAATACATCAGATTTTCCTTTTATGCTGTTTTCAGAAGAGACTCTTGGAAGCAGTGGGATCTCATCTGCCCTCTGTATTTCTTGCAGGTTACTTGCCATTTTCTTTACAGCATTTCATTTCCCTACATCTTACTGAAAGAGATCAGAGGAGGAGGAACAAGAAGCCAGTTTGGCCATTCTTGTATTATTAATCTGCCTAAACCTTTAAGGGTGAATCTGCAGTTCAAGAGGTTCGCCAGGGTTTCAGTCAATCTCTGCCAGTGTAACATTATCAGAAACTCTCCAGAATCTCAGCTTAAAGAGGTTTCCAGCTATTACAGATTCAAAGAAAATCTCAAGTGTGTGGAAAGGCAGCGGATGCAGTGGCGTCCGGGCTCTGATAAGAGCCTAGAACAATAACTTGCAGAGGTGTGAACCACCCTGTTCATCTCTGAGGTATTTAATCATAGCCAGTGATGATGGCTTAAATGTCAACTTTGCTAACTGTTTCATTCCTCATACTGTAAAATTTACTGTGAGTGATATCTCACTTTGATGCCACAAGTGGGAGGCATTTGGGAGAGTGCCACTCCTCCTGTTTTTCCAATAAGCATCCGCCAAGGCTCAGAAACTTAGTGGAGCTCAGGGGCACAGTAAAAATCCTTTGAAGGAGATAGGTATGCACCTACTCTGCTGCTTTGGATACATGTCTGGTTTACCATGAACATCTGATGTGACTTATGTGAAGGGAGGATTATTGGCAATGTGGCTTGGAAGAGGCTCCACTCCTCCCCATTCAGCTCATCCTTAAAATTACTGTGTAACAACAGAGATTTTCTAATTAAAATTATACAGAATGAAACCTGAACGAGACAGACATACTTGGAGTAAAGAAGTTAATGGTTTTGGGTAAGGTCTAAGGGTAGAGTGGGGGCGGGTAAAGGAAAGGTTATCTGGAGAGGGGAATGGAACTGGGGAAGGGTCTGGAGCACCAGGAGTGGCTGAGGGAGCTGGGGGGGCTCAGCCTGGAGAAAAGGAGGCTCAGGGGGGACCTTTTCACTCTCTGCAACTCCCTGACAGGAGGGGGGAGCCCAGGGGGGTCAGGCTCTGCTTCCAGGGAACAGGGACAGGATGAGAGGAAACAGCCTCAAGCTGTGACAGGGAAGCTTTACGTTGGAAAAAAAAATTTCATGGAAAGGGTTGTAAAGCATTGGAACAGGCTGCTCAGGGAAGTGTTGGAGTCACCATCCCTGGGTGTGTTCAAGCCTGAGGACATGGTTTAGTGGTGAACATGGTGGTGGTGCTGATTGATGGTTGGACTTGGTGGTCATGGAGGCCTTTTCCAACCTTAATGATTCTATGTTAGGGCACCAATGACTGAGGACGAGTGCAGCTGCATCACTTTTCTGCCAGTACAACAGAGCACTTAACTCTTGTAAATACCATAATCATTTGAGCCTATGGCACTTACGGATGATCAAAGAATGTTTTACAGAGAACCTTCCTTTTTTTAGAGTTTAAGGTATTTAATTACAGTTTACAGTGGCTGGGAAATGGTTCATTAGATGGTGCTTTTGTCGGTGTTAATGCAAACAGATGAGGTTTGAGATACAGGCTGTGTGTGATGGGAGTGAGTGTGGCAAATGGTAGAATCCCAGAATGGTTTGGGTTGGAAGGGACTTTAAAGGTTACCTAGTCCTACCCCTCCACAGTGAGGAACAACATCACTATCCCAGGTTGCTCCAAGCCCCGTCCAACGTGGCCGTGGACACTTCCTGGGATGGGGCAGCCACAGCTTCTCTGGGCAAGCTGTGCCAGGACCTCACCACCCTCACAGGGAACAATTCCTTCCCAATATCCCATCTATCCCTGCCCTCAGGCAGTGGGAAGCCATTCCCCCTAGTCCTGTCCCTCCATCCCTTGTCCAAAGTCTCTCTCCAGCTCTCTTGGAGCCCCTTTAGGCCCTGGAAGGGGCTCTCAGGTCTCCCTGGAGCCTTCTCTTCTCCAGGTGAGCACCCCCAGCTCTCCCAGCCTGGCTCCAGAGCAGAGGGGCTCCAGCCCTTGGAGCATCTTCGTGGCTCTTCTTTGGACTCATTCCAGCAGTTCAGTGTCCTTCTTGTGTTCAGGGCCCCAGAGCTCCGGTGGGATCCTTTGGTTGCAGGGAGGTGAAGGCCTTGTCCCACTCCACATGTTCTTTGCTTCTGCGATACCTTGTCCTCAAAAGCTTCAAGGTGCTACTTTGGCTTAGAGAGCCCCTGGTTCTTCTGGGTGATGCTTGGTCAGCATGTTGGACAAAATCCACACAGGATTTTAGACATTTCTTGCCTTTTAACCCCTCACGATCCTGACAGTATTGGTTTTCATATTGATGAGCAAAGTGAAAGCCTGTTTTGGGTGCCTGTGTGGAACAGTCACCAGAAGAAGGTCAGTCTTAAACATGTTTCTCTTTCAAAACTCTTTATTTCCAAATTTCTTTTAACTCGTGGCACGAAGCTCTCACAAATCTCATTGAGTTGTCTGCCGCTTGTCTTGGAAAGAAAACATGCAGATTCCCAGATTCCCAGGTAATAGGGAGATGATGCTTGTTACTTCAAATTACTTCAAAATAACAGGAAAGTATATTTATATAAAAAAAAAAAAAAAAAGGGAAAGAAAGGAAAAAAGAAATATTACCTTCTCTGGTAGAAGTCTCTACAAATATCCGGGCATCAATCTTTATTTCAGCAGATTCAGTGGATGTGGCAGGAAGAGTTATTATATAGCATAGTCCTCCTTTTATTAAAAATAAACTGGGCTAGGGTTTTTCCTAGTTTCTTGTGGAGAAGCTACACATTGTTTATGCTGCACCAAGCTAAGAAAACTTTTTATTGGAAATGGTGTTTCAAAAACTTAAAATAACTTCCTGCATGTTTTTAGAGTTAAGACTTTGGCAAAGCCTTACACATAGTACAGGTCGAATATGTGGTTTCACATGATTTTAGAAATGGTTTGCAGGAGAATTTTTGCTGTCAGGTGTGGGTGGTTGAATCTAATTCTGCATGATTAGTAAAACCCACATTCTCTCTTGCTTAAACTGAAGTGAATCTTGAGCAACTCCACCGTAATCAATACTAGACTTTGGCTGGGTTATTTTTCTTGACAGCACTGCTGCATTTCTGTTCTCTGTCAAAGGTAGTATTGCAACATTCAAATAGGAGTGGGTTTTGGAAGTCTTCAGTTGTGATTTTGTCCTGAAATCTTGACAGAGAAACATTTGAGGGCTCTATGTAAAAAAAAAGAAATAAAAATCCAGCTTTTTTTTGATGGATGAAAGGCTGGATTTGGTGGATGAGGAGTGCCCTGCGCTGATCCCACAGCCTGGACAGCAGGGAAGGGTGGGATTCTGTCCCTCTGCCCCATTCAGGTGAGATCCTACCTGCAGAGCTGCCTCCAGCCCTGAGGACCCAGAACAGGAAGGACATGGAGCTGTTGGAGACTCCAGAGGAGGCACCAAGATGATCAGAGGGATGGAGAATTGCGATTGTTCTGCCTGAAGAAGAGGGTGACCAAACTGCAGCCTTCCAGTACCTGAAGGGAGCCTGCAGGAGATATGGGCTTGGAGGGACAGGACAAGGGGGAATGGCTTCTGACTACCAGAGGGCAGGGTTAGATGGGATATTGGGAAGGAATGGTTCCCTGTGAGGGTGGGGAGGCCCTGGCACAGGTTGCCCAGAGAAGCTGTGGCTGCCCCATCCCTGGAAGTGTCCA
>JAWMRA010000162.1:35413678-35451178 GCA_035584735.1 Pseudotriccus pelzelni
CAGAGAAGCTGTGGCTGCCCCATCCCTGGAAGTGTCCAAGGCCAGGTTGGACGGGGCTTGGAGCAACCTGGGATAGTAGAAGGTGTCCCTGCCCATGGCAGGGGGTTGGAACAAAGTGGTCTTCAAGGTTCCTTTCCACCCAAACCACTTTGTGGTTCCGTGGGACCCGTGTGGGACCATCAGTTCCTTTGGGCAGTGCCCACCATGATTTTTTCTGAGCACGTTTTAGCACTGCTGTCCCAGTTACACTCGTTTCCACAGCAGGATGAGGAGCTGTAATCTTTTTTTCCTGCCACTTAGAGATTCGGATCAGGAAGCAGCTAGTTGAGGTTGATATTGTCGTGGTCTGACTTTCTGGGAGCCTTCTGAATAAATTTCCCTTTATTAGACACAAAGGCTGCCATTACTGCACCTTCATCCTCATTACTCCAGGGTAAGTGCCTACATAACCCATCTCGAGTTCTGCCTTGGTGTTCAAGGTCCCTCACGGCTCCTGCTCACGTGTGTGAGAGCCAGGAGGGAACTGAGAGCCTCTCCCAGCAACCTCCCTGTGCCCGCTGCTGTTCTCCATCTCCTGCAAATCTGCTGAGCACCATAAATTAGAATTTATAGAATTAAAAATGATGAATTTCCCTGCGCCTGCAAATGAGGATGGATTCCTGTGATGAGTGTGTTAGGTGAAAAAATAGATTTTCCCATTTTGCGTGAGGGGGAATAAAAGGACATTTTTAAATTGTCTTTGCATTTTGAATGTTGGAGTCCTCCTTCTCTCCTTTCCTCCCACTTTCAGGGAGGAAGGGCACTGCTGGATTAGATGACAGCGTTTATTCAGAGGCATTTTGGAGGAGAAATCACTACAACACTTTTTTTTTTTTTTTCCCCCATCTTCATGGCAGCAGAATTGGGTAGATCGGTCTCTCTGAAGCGAAATACCCCGGTCTGCAGGTGACATCAAGGGCTGTCTGATGTACAGCTGTACCCACAGTTCAATACTTCCCCTCACTCCTCCTCCTCAAAGGGAGCAGGGGACAAAGCCAGAGTCGAGTTCACATCCTTGGGTGGTTCACCACTGATCCGTGGAGCTCAAAGGCTGGACTGCAGGGAGGCCATCACGTGTTTGTCCCCGCTGGCCTTTGAATTCTGGGACCTTCTGAAGTTCCTGGCACTGTGAGACTGCAGACCTGATCTGCAGATGTGAGCAGTGGAGGTGGGACAGGCATTAGGAGGCTGAAAGCAGAGGGCGAGTCCAGGGAGGTGTGTTTTTGGGGATTGCAGGGAGGAGAGGGGCACCCTGGGAGAGCTCCAGATAGATATGAGGGGCAAAGAGCCCCTCTTGTCTCTCAGCTCCATCCCTGCTCCTCAGTACCAGGGAAGGGGGCATTGGGAAGCACAGAAATGCCCACCTGGTTAACCTGGTTACCTCCCTTTGTTTTCTGCATCTTGTGGCTGCATCAACATCAGATGGTGAAGCAAAGCTGTTGCTGTAGCTCCTAGAGCAGGGGAAGAGTCAAGTGCAAAAATCTGTTTGTTTTCATTTCAGTCAGTTGAAATGAGGTAGAAGAGGAGAGGGAAAGGATGGGGACAGCACTCACATTCCTGTTGTTTGCAGGTGGCTGAAAAGAGATGGATGAAATGCATGCAGGAGCATGAGGGAGCCTGAAGAACAAATACTGGCGTCTGCCCCTGCATGAAGAGGAAGTCTGAAGCAGTTTTGCGGGTGGGGCTGCAGAAAAAACCCCATCCCTCCTGCTCATTTCAGCTTTCTAAACATCTCTCAAGGTGACGAGCATCCTGCACCAAGACGTGGACGTGTCGTGTGTTTCAAAAGCCCAAACTGTCCACTCCCGTGTGAGGAGAAAGTTGTGTTGAATACACAGGATGAGTGTGAGAGTCCTGCCAGCAGTGTTTGCTGAGTTCAGTGAGGGACAGAGGCAGAATTTGAACACGAAGAAAGTCAAGCAGACCAGGGAGGAGGCAGAGGCCAAGAGCACAGACTAAATCAGCTCCACCACCACCCAGCAAAATCAGTATTATCTCAGAGAGTCCCTTGGCAGCAGTGGGACCACGCCAGGAGTGAGCTGCTGTGGAGTCTGGCAAAGGAAAGCTTTGCTAGCTTTCTTTTTATTTTATTTTTCTCCACTCTGGTTTATTTTATTTTTCTGTCAAAGCCCATTGAGCAGTTCAGGGTAGAGGCAGGTTTAAGTGCTCGCTATCGACATTCCCCCGTATTGATAAACTGAGGGAGCAGAGAAGTTTGTGACAAGGTGAGCTCAGTCAAGGCACTTATAAAACCCAGATATTGGCTGAAGCTGAAGGTCCAGGTCAGGTCAGGGCTCAGCAAAACCAGGGCATGAAGCTCCACTATTCTCATATCTGAGCAATCCCCCAGCTCATCCTGTCACTCTGTCCCAAACCAGGATTTCTCTTTTCTCTTACGGGGTTTTCTGTGTCTCTGTTAACAAAGGGGCTCTGGAAGCTGATGCTCGTGGTGCAGAGCTGCAGAGGCACCGTCCCCCATGGCAGGGAGCAGGCTCAAGCCCCTGAGCTCCTCTTTTACCCCTGTTACTCACATATTTTCCCTCTCCAAGCAGCTCCCACGTTCCCATCCCAGAGCCAGCCACGTTCCGGCAGTCGGCGGCAGGAAAGCACGTCTTGTCACCGGAGCCACTGGCACAAGGCCACGGGGGTCACACAGCTCTGTTTAGTATCTTCCCACAAAGTCCATTGATCAGGTTTTATACCCAGCAGTTCATCGTCATAAAACCCCAGAGACAACGGCACTGAAGATTTACACCCACAGGCCCTCTGCCTTTTATGAGTCCGGCACATTCCTGCCCTTCTCCCTTCCCACAGAGATGGATCATCTCCTTGTGCTGCCCCAGAAACAAGCGTAGCACTCACAGAATAACTCAGAGGAATCCCCAGAGAGAAGCCCTGGCTCTCCTGGGCAGTGGGATTTGAGAAGAGCCCATTTTCCAGCAGCTCCTTCCCCCCTGCAGCACCTGTGGGCATCTCAAGCCCTTTCCCCCTTTAAAGGAACGCTCCCAAGCCCATCACTGGCACCACTGGTCCCTGGGGACGCTGCTGTGGGATTTCCAGCTGCTGTCAGCAAGTGGTTGGGGTTGGAAAGGGGAGCAGTTGTGGGTACACACACTGGTTTTGGTTGTGGTGGTGTGGGGAATCCACCAGGGATGGCGGGAGGGGATGGGTGGAGGGTGGCCAGTGCTGGGCAGTGGCAGTGGCTTGGCATGGAAAGGAGCAGAGCCCTGGGGAATGCCCAGCAGGACAGGACACCAGGGATGGTGACGGGGAGTGTGACTGTGGAATTGTTACTGTGGCGTCTCGGGGTGCTCAGCAGGATCAGCCCCCTCTGCTTCCCTGCAATGGGCACAGACACAACACCCCAGCAGCTCAAGGGAGACATTCCAGCCTCCTCACCCATTCCCTAACAATTTTCTTCAGCTAAGAACAAAAAAAAAGAGCATCATTTATTCACCAGTCATGTGAGAAGTTACCTTTAAAATCCAGCTGTCAGGAATAAAATGCAAATAGGTGCACACAGGGCAGCAAAGAAGTGATCTGATGCCTTTGATTGTTCCTGCCTCAGCCTCGTAAATCATTGCTGCCTCAATCCTGTGCCCTGCTTGCTAATTCCTGCCATTACTACTCCATTTATCCACTTGCATAGTTGGTTTGAATCCGAAATGTTGGTTTAATGTGGCGCTGATGAGACGGCAGCATTTACAAAGAGTACAGCAGCAACCTGGTTTGGGGAGAACACGCATTTTTTTTCCCCTTCAAAACAGTAATAGCACAAAAGGAAATAGCATATCTGGCAGCAGCTTCAAAGGCAATTGGAACAATTTCGCTAAAGATTTTATGCTGTCTGTAATCACGCACTTTATTCTTTTGATTTCACCTTCCTCTGATGCTCCGTGCTCGTCAGCTGAATGTGATGAAGGCCATGCCTTGGGGGAACACGGTCTTTCACCTGTTTCATGTGCAGAGATTGTGTCTCACACAAGGTTGGAATCATATTTAAAGTGTTCACACACATGCCTGGGTTAACTTCTGGTTTTGGATACAGCCCGTGGGATGTGGGAGATACTCAGAGAGTATGTGACAGACGCTGGGAGCTCTGTCCCTCTGCTGTGAGGACCGTTCCTGGTGTCCTGACACCAGTGAGTGTCACCTCCGTGTGAGCTGGCCCCGGTGCCAGGAGGAGCCCTGGCAAGGGCTGGCACTGGGCGTGGCATCACTGCACTAAGTGTTTACTCTCCGAATGATGTAAGTGAGGAAGAAGGAGCACTGGGAAGGGACTGGAACCACATCCCAGTCCCACGTCCCATCTCCTCTGTCTCCTCCTCAATCCCCCTGTGCTGATGGAGCACCCAGACGAGAGGAGAACATCAACTGCAGCGTGGAGGCGGCTGCACCCCTCCCTGTGCGCCCACTGTTCTCCTGGAACACGAGCTGTCTGCAGCCTGAGCGAAAAGAGAAAAGGAAAAATAAAATAAAAAAAATAGGATGGAGCCAGCTGGGACCAGACCCTTTTGATTCCACCTCAGGGCAGGAATGAGTTCATCCCCACCCCAGCAGCCCCTTCCTGCCGGAGCAATCGGGCCCTAAAGCACAGCTAATTTCCCATCGACCGCTGCCTCCCAGATCAGAGCAGGGCTTTTGATGGGGGCTGTTGTGAATCCCCCTCAGGCAGAAAGGCCAGAGCTGATCCCCTGGGATAGCGATCCCTGGTCCTGCCTGCGGGGAGAGGAGTGGGGGATGCACTTCTGAGCACCGCAGCCAGGTGCTGTTCCAAACAGCTTTTTGGGAAAGTGGGAAGCAGCAGCATCTCCCCATCACCACCTGCTCGGGAAGGGCTGACCCAGCTGCTCTCCCAGCCACGGCACAGAACACCAGGCTGGCTCGTGTTTCCAAACTGAAACGAAATTAATTTTCTTCTGGAGGCTTCGGAAGGCAAAAACTAAAAGGCAATATTTACAGTTGCCTGCGATGTGTCACCCTGCGTGGGTTAGTCAGCACTCCTCCTGCGAGGCCCTGCAGGTAAGCGAGTGTCAGGAGGAGGCTGTGACTCACCAGATGGGACACGTCTCTCCAATGTGACTTCAAACATGGGACGTTAAAGAGGCACTGTCACGTTACAACCAGCACCTCTCCAGATTTCCAAGCAGCAAGCGGGAAGGGCGGTGCTCCAGGGAGAGCTGTGTGCCTGAGCACCCTGCCCTTCAAACCTGCTGGGGTCACCCTCTGATGACCCTGCAGTGACTTGTGTCTGCTCCCTGGGCTTTGGTGTAGGTGCCCTCCGTGTTTTTTTCCAAACAAATAGCAAGAAGTCCCGGTGAGCTGGAGGAACTCCCTTTCCCCGCACTGAACCCGGCACAGTGTCCTGTCATGCTGATGCTGCTCCTGGAAGGGTTTTGCCCTGATTCTCACGGTGCACTGTGGCTTCCTCAGGCCAGGAGTGATCCCAGGGAGCAGCAACCGCTCAATAAATGTGATAAATGTGCTGATAAATGGGCACAGCAGTGCCAGGGCTGGAGCAGACCCGGGCAGAGTAGGCTGGTGCTCTGCAATCACTACCCGACATAAATATGGGAGCTGACCTGGCACTAATTTGTCCATTAAAACAGAACGTCTCTATGGTGCAAAGCAAAAAGGGAAAGCAGGATGGGATATTTTCCAGCACTGATGTGTCAAGGGATTCCCCAGAAGCAAACGAAGGGCTGGACGGGCTCCCTGCACGTGCTGGGATCCACCTCTGTTGGCTTAAAATGACTCCTGTCACTTTGCACTGCCTAAAAATCTGCTCCAGCCTTGGATGCAAACCTGGAAGTGTTCAGTAACACCTTCCCCAAAAGCCCAGCACCGGGGCCTTCCCATCTGCCTCAGTTTCCCCACTTTTCCCTGGCACACTCAGGGGGATGTAAAGAACCTTGAGGGTTTGGCAAGGAGGTTGAACGCAAACATTAATACTCATCTACAGAACCATTAATTACTATTTGCCTGCTATTATTGTTTGTTTTCTATCAGCACCCTTGCTCTGGTTCTCTTCTGAATCCCACTCCTGATGCCAAGCCAGGGATATTTTAGGAAATGCAGATTATATAATATTTACATCTGTGCCACTTGTTTATTCCTCTCTGTCGGTTAATTTTATTACCGCTCCTCTCTCACGAAAGCAGTGATTTGCAGAGCCAAAAGCATGCTACGTGATTTCAAGGATGCACTAATTTTAATAATTAAAAAGCTGCTGCCTTCCATCTGCCTGGGCACGGAAGGAGAGGCAGCGGGAAGGCACAAGGCTCTCACTGGGAAATCCTTCTCTGCACCGACCTGGTGCTCCCCCAGAACGCGATGGGTTCTCACACTGTAGGTCTGGTCCAGGGTCTGAGGGTTTCGCTTGGTTTTCTTGTCTGAGAAGTCAAAAATGGGCGGGTAAAGAAGTCCCAAAAGCTGCTGGGTCTAGACCAGCCCCTGGGGCACCCGAAGCTGCTGTCAGGGACCCCCAGCACCAGAACAAACCAGTTCAGATGGTCAGGAATCACGTGCTGGAGGATGGAAACCCAACCAGCAATCAGTGGTTTCACCTCCTTTCAAGGCTGCCTCTCCAGTCCCGGGCTGGGCTCCCGCTCTCCCAATAAACCCAGTTCTGAACATTTCTGATCATTCCTGATTTAAAAGCTCCAGGCATTGACCTCCAGGCCTGAAGCCCCACATAGCTGCTCATTACCACTACAGAGCCCTGAGCCCTCCCTCCATCCCTCCCTGTGTTTGATAGCACTCCTGTAGGATTCCCTCTCGGATAGCAGAAGAAGCGTCTGTAGCACACGGGGACGTCTAAGACAAATAATAGCAAAAGGTTAACAGCATTTCGTAGTAGAAACCCCCCTGGCACTGCTACCACATCTAAGCACGGAATCTGACGAGCATAATCCAAAGAAAATATAAAAGATGCAAATCAGAGCAGGCAGAGAGGACAGTAGGACACACGGCAGGGGGGATTTCTCTGTGGTGCAAGCTCTTTTCAGAGGAGCAGATGTCTCAGCAAGCAGGAAGGGGAAGAGGGGATTTGTTTATTGAGAGGAAAAATAATCTTTTAATTTGGCTCGTGGATCAAAATCTGAAACTTCATCCCCACAGACCCTATTTTCCAGCATTTCTTCTCGCTGGTGCTCGCAGCAGAATGCAACAGAAGCTGTGTGCAGCCTCCTTGGGGACACCAGGACTCCAGAAGGCCAGCGAGGGCTGGCTGGACCATGGCAGTGCCACCAAACCCCCA
Source organism: Pseudotriccus pelzelni (assembly GCA_035584735.1). Taxonomy (NCBI): domain Eukaryota; kingdom Metazoa; phylum Chordata; class Aves; order Passeriformes; family Tyrannidae; genus Pseudotriccus; species Pseudotriccus pelzelni. The sequence goes on from JAWMRA010000162.1 coordinate 35,420,976, forward strand.
TGGCTCAGGGGACACTTTTGTGGCGCCCAGCACTGCATCATCCCACACATCCAAGCTCCAGCCTAATGGAGGGTGTAAAAAAACCCACTGAGCATGATGTATGGCTCCCACAAGGCTTGGATAATTCCTGCCTCTCCTCCCTTTCCTGCTTAGTAAGTGCTGCCTGGAAAATCAGAAGGTGATGCTGCTAAGTACACCGAGGGCTGCTTTCCCAGCCAGCCCCTAATTACACGCAGTGTTAAGCACAGGAACACTTCCAAGGCTCCTCTGAGACCAGGAGCAAAGGGAAAGGGGGATTGTTTTAATTGAAAAAACATCCCCGCGTCCAGGCAGGCCTGTTGTGTTCGCAGCGAGGCCGGGTCGGCATCACCGAGGCTGTGCCAGGGGTGGGCACCGACCCCCAGCAGGACCAGCAGCCCGGAATCCAACACCGTGACCTGCTGCCCGTGGCTCAGGTGAGGAAGATGAGGACATTTCTGAAGGGCTTTTCTCAGAGCCAGCCAGCACGGATGGGGAGCTGGCAGGGAGCCACAGACCCAGCAGCGCTGCCGCTCCATCCCTGCCGCCGGAATTAATAAGAGCTGCATCAGGAGCAGCGCCCAGGCAGGTGCCCGAGCCCTTTATGGAGCTTCCATATCAATTTGACTGGCAAAAAAAATCACGGGGCAGCAGCCACCTCCCCTCCCTGCTCTCCTCAGGTGCTCGGGCTGAGTGTGCTGGAGCCCAGCATCCTTCTGGCAGGGTGACCTGCTCCTGCTGCTACTCAAAGTCGTCAAAAAAAAACCCTTTTCTCCAAGCAAGACCAGAGAGGACACCTCCTCATGTGCTTCAGGATCACAGAGCCACCTGATAGCCAAAAAAGCAGCAAATAAAGAACAATCAGAGAGAGGGCAGAGCCCGCCAGCACAGTGGGGCTGTGTCATCCCCACCGGCACAGGCAGTCCATCACTGATGTTTTCCCTTTCCTTGTGTTTACGTAAGGACAGAAAAAAAGCCAGAAGTCACTTGTACAAATATTTTTGGCGCACTAGTAAAGTGAGTGGTAAAGCTCAAAGGCCAGCGAGGTGCTCACTGTTTACCCCTCCATCCTTCCAGGACGGTGGGACAGCGGCAGCTCACACCCCAAAAATCCACGGGGACAACAGACAGTGCTGCTGACACTTTGTTAAGGTGAAAAAGACCCTTCAGATTGTTTGTGATGTTTGGCAGAGCAAATGAAGCACTCCGCCGATACCCCCAGTCATCATTTTGTATCAGGGCTGAGCAAGATTACTGAGTTTTGCTGCAACCCAACATCCAGGCAGCAATTTCGTGGTGTACGAGGTGATTTTCAGTTATAAAAAAAGAAGAACCAACCAACCCAATGACTTAAAATAGCCTTTTTGGTGCGTACCACGTAAGAAAGCAAGCAGCCTCTGCAAGGAGAAAATAAGCAGAGCTCTAGCCACACTTCTGAGACCACTGGCTACTTTTCTTTATATCCCCAAAGTATCCAGTGTTGCTCGTGTTGGGAGTTACATCCCTGTGCCAGGCCTGGCTGGGGCTCCTGCCCTCACCTCTGCAGCTGGGGTGTTATTCTTAATTTTGTGGGTAGGAGACACAGCCCCAAATGCCAAAATGGATGTAAAATTCCATGTGTGGGCAGGTGATGGGCAGCAGGTTCCTCCTTCATGGCCAATGAGCATCACCTGGGATGTACAGGAAGGCTCAGAGGAGGCAACTCTTCTCCTGATGCCAAATCAGTCTTCAACTCTCTCCTCTTTCATCCATTAATTTCATTTATTACTATGAGAGGAGGGAGGTCAGACTAGATGACCCCACTGTAGTTCCTTCCAACCTTACCCATTCTGTGATTTTCTGTATCATCAACAAAACGAATTCATAGTCTGGTATTTTCAAACAAAGAAGGGGTTAACCTGAAAAATTAAAAGTTTGAGATACAAGTCTCTAAAATGGTGTCAGCTTTTCTTCAGCAGGGGAAAAAAAAAAAAAAAGAAGTATTTTTTCCTATAAAAAAACAGATTGTGTTTGCCATGAGGGTGCAGACTGCAGTGATGTTCCCCAGCCTGTGTCTATGGCAAAAAAAGAAAAAAAAAAATATGTTTGCCAAAGACATTTTTCTTCAGCCCCCACACGAGCTCCCTCTCTGCTTAGCAGAAAGGGAATTTTCCTATTTTATAGGAGGAAGGAAAATATCTTTGCTGTTATATCACAGCAGCAGCCACACAAACATATATGGGCCAAGCATTTTTCCCCTGAGAGTCCCTCCAAAGGAGGTGTTCGTTTGACACCAGTTACGCACGGGAAAGTAATGAGTTATGGTAATTGAGCTCATCTTTGCAAACTGATATTGCTCCTGCAAATAGACACAAAAAACCCCCTTAAAGATGTTTGCATATCATCGGTATGGAGCCCATATCCAATAGCAACAGGGTCACACCGTGGTTCAGCTCTCCCATCTTACAGCTGAACTAAGGGAAGCAGAGCTTTGACTGACGGGAGCTCTGACCCTTCATTATTGCAGGTGATAAAAAAATCCAGTCAGGAAGGACCTGCTGCAATGTCTGCTCTTCTCTATCAGCCCCATTGCACCACCCAAGCCTGGCTACGGGAGACTCCAGGCGGAATTTAGACCTGGGAAGTGCATCCCTGGATGAAGGGACTGGTTTGTTCTGTTCCTTCTGCTCCTGCCCGCCCTTCCCCAGCCTCAGGTTTCACCACCCAAAGTGATTTTGGTCCACGCTCAAGCCAGGTCATCCTGGTACAGCCCCAGCGTGGCACATCTGCCAGCAGGAAAACCCCAATTATGGCACTAAGCAGTTCTGAGACCAATTATCAGGGTCTGAACTTTAGGAGGCTGTTTAATTGAAGAGATGAAGGACACGAGCCTGTCTCGCTGCCGCTGAGCCTGGAGGCACCGGAGTGGTGAACATAGATCATGAATTTTAACTGGCTTTGCTGACCCAGCAACCTCGTGCCCACAGGGCTTCTGCAATCAGGAGGTTTTGATGTTGATGTGAGCCCTGAGAACCGGCCTGAGCCTGAATTTATTGTGTTTATTTCTGATATCAACACGTAAATGATACACGGCAAAGAATCCTCACAGAATCGCAGAACAGTTTGGGTTGGAAGGGACCTTAAAACTCACCAGTTCCATCTCCTGCCATGGGCAGGGACCGTTTCCACAAGACCAGGTTGCTCCAAGCCCTGTCCAACCTGGCCTTGGACGCTCCCAGGTGTGGGACACTGCGAGGTACCGAACATCTACGCACTCTTTGGAGCTCCTGGGCACATTTTTGTGAAGCCACGGAAGTTTGCAACATCTGCTTCCAGATCCTATCGATCCGAGGGGAGGCAGATGGAGAGCATTAAGCATTTAAATGGAGACAAGTGAGTCTGTGTTGCTGTGGCACCCAATAACCTCCCAGCCAGCACCTCAGTTCCTAGTGAGGTTAAAAAAAAAATACCCATTTGTTCAAACAGTCATTAATGAAGCCATAAATCATTAGGAGAATAATTCTTCCCAAATTGAATTACTCCTTTCAATTACCTTGCTTTTTTTTTTCTTTTTTCTTCCTTTCCTTTCATTCCTTCATTCCCCAAGGAGCTGAGCGGAGTCAATGCACTGGAATTAGACTTAACCAGGCGGATGCTGCTCCGTAACTTGTTGACTTCTTTTCCTTTCTGGTCCCTCAGCTGTTCTTTTTCTCTGCAGACTGTGGCAGGAGAAAATGAAAATCGTGATGACAAAGCCCGTGGATTCCCCTGAGGATAACTCTGTGAGGTTTGGGGTTTTTATTTACCTTTGTATGGAATGAGTCCTTCTGGAAAACAGAGACCGGGAGCCTGTCTCTGATTTTATCTTAATGAACATTACTGATCCCTGAGCTCCGGCTCGGAGCTTTTCACACCTTATCACCGACAGAGACCGGCTGAGACTTGATAAAGAGACACACCAAACAAGATTTAATCTGCCCAACATTTCTGCACCGCTGCCTCATCCCTAATGGAATCTTTACTTGTTTGCAGCCTCACAGCAAACCAGGAATGTACAAGTGGCAGGTGCAGAACAAAAATCTCCTGGCCCTACCACGCTTCGTGCTCCAAGTCCCAGGGACCAAAACCCTGGGTTATTCTTTCAAAATGAAAAACGGAAACCCTGGGGTATTTTTAGGAATTTCCTTTTTCCTTCTCCATTTCATGTTTCCCCCATGAAACACGTAACATTTATCAATTTATCCCCAAACCCAGAGCCCTCCATGTCCTGCAAAGCAGAGACATGGCCCTGACAGACTTTTTTCCACAAACTTCATTTACTTTTTCCTTCTCCCCTGACATTCATAAAGGGATTAAAAGCAATGTCTCAGTTTCTTTCCTTGCCCTCCGCACTGACCACTATCAGCTCTCCCAAGCTGTATTTGAAAAAAAGTTAATTTTTAATCAAGCTCTCCCATCCTGTTTGATATTCATTATTCTTTCCATTACTCCTTAACTCAGCTCAGTTTCTTACCTTCTTTTTATGCAACTCAGCCTATTCTCCATTCACTAAATCCTCTGAATCCCTGAATTGCATTTTTGTTATCCTTGTTGTTATTGCTTACATCCTGTCTCGGCCATCATGGCATTTCGGTTATTTTTTTTTTTCCCTGAGGCTTAGATTTGTGTGTGTGTGTGTATGGATATATAATACATAATTTGCTGAGCAGCATGCAAATTGCAATCTCTGGGAGAATGGCAACCTGCACATTGCCAAAACGAGCATCAGTGAAATATGGGAAATTAATTTAGCCCCACGAAGTAGATAATTACTGTTTTGCAGATTGAGAAAGTGGGGCATAAAGAGATTAAGGCCCAAGGACCCAACCTAGCCAAAACCCAATCATATGCTTAATTTAAAGGAGATTAGATAGTTCCCTAAAAGCCAGCAGGAACAGTCATTGCTTAATATCAGGCACACGTGGAAATGTTCTGCTGAGCAGAGCCAGGGGGTTGCTGGGACAGAGCTCAGTGAGGAAGGGTTTGTGCAGACCCAGCTCTAACAAACCTGGGCTGGAATTCACTCACAGAGACCTCCCCCCCACCACGACAGCCCCTGTCCTGCCTGTGCCTGAACTGCTGCTGATTTTCCAGATTAATTGCTATTACCTACTAATGTCTGTTAAATGCATTGAGGTTCTCAGTTAAGCAGCTTTAGGAAATTATACAAGAATTAATATATTATAGATGCTGCCTCGTGGGGTTAATCCAGCCACGTTTTTACTGCGTGTGAAACAGCATGAAAACGTGCTTTTCCCTCCTCCCAGGGCCCTCCAGGACAGGAAAAGCTCCCTGCTCTCCTCCATCCTGCCTGCATTAGCAGTATTAGGAGTAAAAGCTCCATGGAAAGCAGGAGCCCTGGTTCCATCAGGGATGGAGAGGGTCTGAGTAGCCTGGCCAGGAGCTGCAGCCTGGATGGAGGGGGATAATGGGGAGATGATGATGATGATCTCACTGCCTGAGCTCTGGAAGACTCAAATGCCAAACCTGACACGCTGGTGACACATTTGGTGGCCTCTCCCCGAAGTTTCACCTGCCGTCCTCAGCTTTGGAGCTGGCCTGACATTTCGATGCTGATTTCTTTTTTTTTTTTTGAACGTTTTGAGAACAGATGAGAGCACAGCAAGGCCGTTCTCCTCCTCCCGCAGCAGAGCTGGAGTGCAGGTCCTGAGGAAGCTGCGTGTTTCATCTACACCCTCACCCACCACGTGTTCCTCACACATCGCTCCTCAGCGATGGCCAAGGCTGCTGTGGTCCATCTAACTTGTCATCTATCTTTCAAACTAATGTGCAAATACAGTTTTACATAAAACACCAGAGCAGAAGAGTTATGCCAGTCCTGTAGGAAGGCAATACCCATCTTAATAAAGTGTGTAAATACATATTTATCTGCTGGACTGGAGTCAGAGAGGCTGTTCTGGTCTGCTGGAGAAAAGAAATACACACTCTAAGACTGTCTAGGTACATAATTACCTTAGAGAGAGAGTGAAATAAATCATCAAGTGTCTTCTTGCTGTCCTGAGCTCTCCTTAACTCCTTTGCCAGCAACAAGCATCCCCAGGCTCAGTGGAAACCCACCCAGAGACTGGGAGAGAAACCAGTAACAACCAGTATGCAGACTGGTGGGGCAAACCCTTCCTCTGAGCATTGGAAATTCCTCTGGAAGCATTTGGCTCCTACCCAGCACGCGATATACTTATTGTTACTGATGGAATGAGACGCTGAATCTACAGAGACAAAGATAAGTGAAGGAGAATCGATTTGGGAAAGATACGCCGGCTTTACCTGCCTCCCGATGGCGCCTGACGCACGGGGAGGGAGTTGAAGGCTCGAGGTCCCGCTCTGAGCCGGATTTTGGGTACGGTTTGACCACCCCCCTCCATCCTCCCTGCCTCTGCTCCTACTCAAGACCTAACCTCGCCTGCTAAAAGCCAAGCTCAGCTGTTTTGGGGCATTGCAGCCGTTCCATTTTATATTAAACTCTGCCCGTTGTCCGTGAGGAGTTAATGAATAGGTGGAATGGATGCCTTAATGAGCGGGCCAGTCGATGAGGTGCGCGGTGCAGCCTCCAGTCGATAACGCACTGACAGCGTCCTCGCGGGCATCTGCAGCGAAAACTCCTCGTGTCTGCAATATGCTTATAACCACCATCAATTATTTATTGGTCTTTTAGAAAACGCTTCCAAGTGGGTCCCAGAATAAAAGGCTGCTGGCTCCTCTTGCCGTCTCGCACTCTCCCTCTGCGTGCGGGCACCGGGGAGGGGCTGCATCTCCACACCCTCCACACCCAGGCAGGGTCGGGGCCGGGGGGACAGAGCTCTGAACGAGGACACGGCTCCTCTCCTTCGTGTCTTGGCTGCTTCCTGAGCTGGTGGAAGTGGGCTCTGCGAGCGAAGCGCACAGCTCCGGATCCGCAGCGCTGCGAAAAGGCTCCAGCGACGCAGCACCGGGGGATGTGGCGGGGAGGACGGGCAGCGAGGCGCACACACAGGCAGGGATAAACTTAGCAGCAGCCCTCGCCAGGCTGTCACATTCACATGAACACGGAGAGGCCAAGGACTCCGAGCACTGAGATGCCCAAGCTGCTTTTTCCGAAGAGCCGGGACGCTCTGGCGGGAGGTGCCAGACTGGGCTGGGTTCGAGATGCAGCCTCTGAGAAGAAAAATGAATTATTCATCATGGCCCAGCCTGGAGATCCTTGGTGATAAATAATGCTAAGTAGGAGCTTGCTACATGCCTCAGCTACAGGCTGCCCTACGCTGCCTCCTTCTATTTTTTTTAAGAGTACTATGGATTACAGAGCACAATTTGATGGGATAAGTAGTGTTTGAAATTGTTCTTTAGGCTGGAAGGCTCACCTCCTTTTGCAAGGCTCCTGGAAGCTGCTCTTCAGTTGCATCCTTCAGTCATTGCTCCCAGCTGTGTGTCAAAGCACACCCCAGAGATTCAAGCACCAGCGTCAGGCAGAGCGTGGAGTTCCCTGGGATTTGCTCAAACAAATGAATTTTGTATTATTTTGATGGCAAAAGAGGATTGATATTTGCTTCCCTCCACCTCTCCCCTGCATCTCCATCCCACGCTGCACAGGGAACGCAGCCCTGGCCATGCAGCCTCAGGCAGGAGCTGGTGGGGCACCCCAGGGTGTTCAGCTGACACCTGCAAAAGGGTTAAATAGAATCACAAAATGGTTTGGGTTGAAGGGACTGTAAAGTCCATCTTGTTCCAACCCCCTGCCACGGGCAGGGACACCTTCCACTAGCCCAGTTTGCTCCAAGCCCCGTCCAACCTGGCCTTGGACACTTCCAGGGATGGGGCAGCCACAGCTCCTCTGGGCAACCTGTGCTGGGGCCTCACCACCCTCACAGGGAACAAATCTTTCCCAACATCCCATCTAACCCTGCCCTCTGGCAGTGGGAAGCCATTCCCCCTTGTTCCATCTCTCCATGTCCTTGTGAACAGCTCTGGGGTTACTTTGCACCTGACCAAACAGCACACATCAATACCTGCACAAACACCGCTCTGCCAAAATGCTGTAAAGTTTGCTATTTAGTGACAAAGTCCATGAATTTGTCTTGTTAAGTTTCCTTTTGCCCTTTACTCCATCAAAATCTTTTATTCTCAGAGTGAATCAAAATCCCAACAGCCCAAGGTGGGAGGGAGGAGATGATGTGATTAGGGAAATGTAACAAAAACAAGGCACCGCCACGCCAGAGCCTGCGTTTTCCTGTGTCACAAGCCCTGTTATTTTGATTCATACATTTCAACTGAAGCAAACACCGAAAGCAATTTGTGTAATAATCCGACAGAAAGTTAAACAAGAGGAAGCAAACCACAGGAAATTCATCACCGGAGAACACGATATCAAACACGCGCGTCCCGAGGAGGAACAGCAAGAGGTGAGGACAACAATGAAACAGCAAGAACACATCCAACGTGTACAAGAGGGAAAGCAGAGCGAGGGCAAGAAGCCAGACACATTACACATGACATAAGTAAATAAATCAAAGGAAGTGAGATTAAAACCTGAAATAACCGGAGGAGGGGGAGAGCTATAGCACCTGCATGGAGGTGTCCGCCCCATGGAGATTAATATCACACAGTCCATGAAAAGGCTGATTTGTAGTGGCTGAGCAGGGAAAGGGAGAGAAAGATTCACAGTTCAAAATCAGAGAGTTAAAAAAAACCCAAACCAGTGTCACTATTGCCTGGCTTTCAAACTGCAGCAACCAGCTGGAAATACAACAGGATTGCTCAAAGCAGCTCACGCTAATTTGGATTTATTTACAAATAAATTATTTTAGTTAGCTTTTTTTTTTCCACACTGTGGTTAAATAAGGCAAATCTATAACTAAACATTTTGAAAACTGATTTTTTTCATATATGGTTTAAAAAGTTTTAAAATTTGAAACTTTAAAATACTTAATTTCAACCTCTGGTGGAAAGTGTCCCTGCCCATGGCACGGGAGAGGAACCAGATGAGCTGTAAGGCCCCTTGCAACCCAAACCAGTCTGGGATTCTATGATTCTATAATTCTTTTCTATCATATTCCAGCTCCAGCTTTATTTTTTCAAATCTTGTTCCAGGCTTACAAAAAAAAAAAAAAATCAAGCCAGCAAATCTTTAGTTTCACTGTGTTGTTTTATTTTTATTCTGTACCCAGTAACTTGAAGCTCCAGACAAATATCAACTGTTCTTCAGTGATAATTTTGAGATTAGTCAATATCACAAAGTTTCCAAATGTAAATCAATTTCACTTTAGGTGTCACAGCCTCACTCCAAAGAGGAATGTATGTGAAATAGTGTTTTCAAAAATATTTAAGGGAGGTTGTGATATTTTTCTATGTAATTCTGCCAGTCAAAGTTCTGATGTACAGGATAAAGATACAGGTGGGAGTGGTCATATTGCTCAACATTATTTGGAGGTTTCAGCCTTTTCATGATAAATTCTTTACAATTTACTTATAGTTGGGACTGTATAACTACAGTGAAGAAGAGGATATTGTAAAAGAGAAAAACTTCTACATTTCCAATGGTTTGGAGCAGAGCTAAAGCTCAGCTCAGTCAAGGCCAGCCCCATTTCTATGCACTAAGTGGAGGAGATAAATGAGAGCCAAATACTGAAGGATAATGTAAATAAAGGCCATCAGAAAACACAGCCACAGCCATGAAAGGTTACTCTATAGTCTTAATTTTGGCTATTTATAAGCCACATTTAAAAAGTCAAGTGGCTCTGACGGGATCTCACACTGACACCATCACAGCAGCACCAAGGCAGTTCTTACATGGGTGGGTAAAAGTTCTGACCTTTAGGAATTCTGTATGAAACAAATTCCTTGCCACCAAAGTAATAGTTTAAACAACCAAGAAAATAATCATACGGTAAAATCCAAAAACTGCCAGTCCTCCTTTCCCTCAGGTTTTCCACCACCTGACAGAAAAGTGCATTAGAGGGGCTTTCCTTTCTTAAATGTAAAAGCCCTGTGAGAAATAAATTAAATAAAATCAAAGCACCCTCCACATTTTCAGAGCATTTATTGATGATGGGATTTGCATATTAAAAAGGGGCACAAGAGCTTCTGCCACCCTGTGGTCCCCTCTGTGTGTGAGGTGTTGGGGAGGAAGGTGAGTGCTCGGAGCAGCAGGTAAGAGCTGCAAGCTTAAATTTGAGACCACAAAATTAATGAGTGTCTTTGGAGTAATAATTTGTAGACTTCACAGAGAACCACGGAAGATTATAAATGCTGTTGACCTAGAAGCAGTAATAGAGAATTCAATATTCAGTACTGAAGAACAATTTAGAAGTGAATAAAGTCCAGCCTGCGACATGACTGCTGTGTGTTGACAGATGGCAGAGAAGCATCTTCCCCATTCTCTCTCATTAAAATAATTATGGCAATGTATGTTAGACTCTTTTCAAGCCTGGCACTTTCATAGCACGTACAGGGGCATCAGCGTTGCAGGGATAAGGTTAAAAAATAATGGCAACACATTTCTGGCATGCAAAGGGCATTTGATATTAAACTTACCTGCTTCCAGAAATAACAGCAGGAAGAAATTTGTTACCTCGGAGTAAATGAAATTATTTCACTTATTCTAACAGGAGGTTAATTAGAGCTCTCTGCTAACTTGAGAAACACATCCCAAAACCAGGTCAAGCCTTGTTTCGGCTGATGAGCCTCTGCCTTATGTAACTCTCCAGAACCAACCCTGTTTCTCCTTTTTTTACCTTTGCTGCCAATTGCTCCCTGTAAAACTGCAAATCAGATGCAGTCCAGTGTGAAACTTCTTCCCCAGCTGTCAAATAATGAAGTCTGTGAAACTACAGAATGAGATTTAGGTTACTAGTGAAAAAAATATTCCAGGTTCAAGCGTCCTCACCCGGGCAGTGGATTTGTGTACCTGCCGCTCCAGCAGCACACCCGGGGAGGCTGGGGGGGCGGGGGGGGTAGATGACTTGGGAGCCAAGTGTTAGCCCAGTTATCCCCTGTGCTGTTAATGACTCCAGTGGGTAGTTAGTGACACGAGTTAATTACCACAGAACACAGCCCTGCAGGCCCACGTCCCCACCGAACGCGGGACGCGAGCGCTGCGTGATGTCACGGTGAGCAAAAATTACCCGGTGTCAGCACTAACACGACGCCTTCCCCGCCGCTGTTCTCCCCAATATGATTCACTTTCATTATTTATGAGACTTGTCTCACTAACCCTCAGCAATGGTTCCAAATAATGATAGGAATCTGTCAGTGTAGGATTGTATTTCTCAAAACAATAACCACAGTTCCTGGAAATGTCAATATGTCAATTGAGGGTAACACATCTCTCAATAAACCAATATTTTGTAAAAACAAAACAAAATCTAAAGGAAAAAAAATATCATGCACGGAAAACAGAAATTTGAGCTCCATGGAGCTCTTTTCTTACAATGCCCCGCAGAAAAATTGCTCCCTCCTGCCAGATGGTGGAGACAGAAAGGCACATTTTTATTTTTGCCCAATTACAAACTCTGAAACATCGAATATTTTAGCTCTCAGTATCCATGAAAAGGCACGACAAAGGAAATGAGGGTCTTGGCAGAAGTCAAATAGCTCATGGTACAGCAGAAACCAAACTTCCCAGTACAATGTGCAGAAAACTGAACCAAGGTAAATCAAGCCCCAAACAGTTCCACCCAAATTTTAGAGCAAATCAAATGAATTTCTGCACCACTTTTGAAATCAGCCTTTCACACACCCGTGTTTTAGCCCAAGCCAACAACAATAAAGGTGAAGATCAAACCCCTCAGAGACCATTTGCCATTTCTGAAATCACAGGATGCTGGGATTTCGAATAGCAGACGGAGAAGCATACCAAAATAAATAAGATAAGCAAAGCAAAAGAAAGTTCTAAAAAACTGAAGTTTTACAGACAAATGTATTGATCTGTCAAGGAATGTTCTACTAAAAAGCAAAACTGTTCTAAAGCACAAGACAAAGAATATTAAAAGCACTAAAATTTCTGTTCCCCACTGCAACGCTCACATCCATGTGCTGGGAATAGGGAAAATACAGCCTATCTCTTTTGAAGAATATAAATTTATCACAACTGCAGTAAATCCCCACTCCTGACACAAACTACAAATAACTACACAGCCCTCCCTAACAAATCATCTTGAATTTAATCTTTCCAAACCCAAAGACCATCCTATTTGGCTAATACAGTACATCTTTCTCCAACACTTGCAGGGGACTTTGGTCTGGAGTGATCCATTTATTTCTGAGTCTTCTGGAAAATTCCAACTTGTTGAGCAAAGCTTATCAAAGTTCTGAGAGCTGCTCTAAGAGAAAATTAAATAAACATGCTGGATTCACATGACACTACGTGCAGCATGTAATGGTAACCAACAGGAGGTAAAAGTGGTAATTAAACTGTTTATATCCTTCAAAATGTACAATCTGCAGTGATCAAGGAGCATGAATTAGGTAAGTAAACATAATGGAGCTTGGAATGACAGGCTGACACCACAAGAGTGACTGCAGGGAACGGTAGAGGGGAGTCAGGGATCTGCCAAAGCCATGGCAGAGCCTCTCAAAGGGAACAGCAGAAATCTTTGCCCTTGGGAAAATCAGACACCAGGCTAAAGTGCACAACAGAGGAGGTGAGAGGGGCTGTCTTCACCCCCACCAGTGCAAGCCTCTGATCAGAAGGTAAGAGTAATAATTGTGTGGTTTCTCAGCAATCTTTACCATTTAGTCCTGAGAGCCACTGATATGAAGGATCTCCTTCAGAGGCAGCAAAAAATGACAAAGCACATAAATAGCAGAAGGTTATGGAGCTTAAGGAATTAAGGGCTATAAACAACCAACATGAGGTGATGTGAGACACAAAACAACTGGAAGAACTCAGCCACTCACGAGCACTGGTACTGTCTCACCACCAGCCACGAGTGTCAGAGGGCCTCAAAGCAGTGAGTGTCATCAAGGAGGGGAACAAAGATGATTTCTCACTATATCATTCATGAAGAACAGGACAATGGCTTTGTGCTCTGTAAGGGACACTGCTGACCCAACCGGTTCAGAGGCAATCCTGACTCACTGCTTGTTGCCCACAGAATGTTAGAAAATAAATCATGGAATATCCTGTGTTAGAAGGGACCCCCAAGGATGGAGCCCGACTCCTGGCCCTGCACTGGACAACCCCAAAAATCACACCACGTGCCTCTCTTCTGACCTCCTGTGGCTTCCTCTGATCAGAAGCAGTTAATAGAATTGTTAAGGTTGGAAAAGACCTTTATGATCCTCGAGCCCAACCACCAACCAGCACCACCACCATGTTCACCATTAAACCATGTCCTCAAGTGTCACATTCAAACATGTTTTGAATATTTTCAGGCATGGTAATTCTCCAGCTTTCCTTGAGAAATAATCTTTTCCCTAAAAAATCTTTTCCCTTGACAGTGCTGAGTCTGGATGAATCTGAGTCCATCACACTTCCAGTGCTGGAAGAATTTCACCTGGTCTCCTATTTGTTCTGCTAAAATCTTACATTTCATTTGTTCATACATCTCAAACATTGACAAGACATTCCCTCACCACTGTAACCACCCTGTCATCCCAAACACGTCTCCATCGCTTCTTCCAAAACCTTTATTGTACTCAACACTCCCATCACCTTTCTGGCATTGCTCCCATTCTGTCCACCTCCTCTTCCCCTCGTGGCCAACCCAACGCCCTCAAGAACCAACTGCGTGTTCCTGCATTTGCTTGGAAGTGTCACTCCTGCAATGAGGGCACCCAAAACACCCAGACTTTTCCACGCTTTGGTGGGAAGCTCACTGATGCCTTGTTTTCAGGTGATCGCACACCTTTGGTGGTTCTGTGGAAACCACCTTTCAGCCCTGTCGGTGTAGCAGGTGACCTTTGCCTACATCATTCCGAAACGGCCCCATTTCGGTGCCAGCACAGCGCAGCGGCCAAGAGACCGAACAAACTTTGCTGTTTGCTCCTCAGCTTGCAGTCTGCAGCCTCGTCGACAAGATTTCACAAGTGACAGGAGCTGTATTTATCACATAAACAAATAGGAGGCCCCAAATGAGAGGATTAATCTCCCTCCTGCACATATGCTCCCTTCCAGAGCCCCGTACGCACGCAGAGGAACGTCGGCTGGCACACCTATCAATCCACAGCAAACTTATCATAAAGCAATCAGAGCTTAATTAAAGGCACAGAGAGGTCAATATGTTCATATGCAAGATGATTCAGTATGATGTCACTTGGGTACAATCATTTAAAATGCACGGGATATTTTTTAAATGGCAAAACCTGAGCGGGGAGCCTGTTGTCTACCCAAAGGTTTTGCTATGCTTTAAAAGCTTCATTTAAATATTTTTTCCCCTTATTTATATGCACAAAAGTAACGGTTATATCAGATATTCATAGGTGATTTAGATGATTGATACCAATTTCTCTTCATAATATGACTAGCAAATAAAAAACACAGCGGTTCTCATAGAAAAAAATAACGTGTGACAAGGTTTCCTAAAACATTTCTATTTTGGACCTCACAAGCTAAATTGCTTTTGCTGGCCCTTTCCACCTCTCAGCATGGTTGACAGACAAATTGATCGAAACATCGGAAAATAATATGCTTGCAAAATTTCTCTGGGTGAGTTTTCAGTCTTTTGAATTTTTCATACCAGAACAAAATGAAAGATTGCCTCCTTGATTTTTCCTCCATTATGCGTCCCCATCTTATGTACTACAGGAACATACAATACTTCAAATAGCAGCAATACATTGTAAACAAAATGTAGAACATTTTTCATAGAACACCCAAGCCGTGCGAAGTTAAAAGACTGGGTAGCAGGAATCTTTGCCCTGCAGATTATGTTGTTCAATTATAATGAATTCATACATTTGAAGTTGCCTTAGGGCCTCTCATTAGACTTAGGGGTGTTTATTACAGGAAATATTGCTTGTATCATTTAAGAAGCAAGAAGGCTGGATGATTTGATTAGAAACGTTGACAGTTGAGGTGTGTAAAAAATATGTCATTCACCCGCATTTTCCCCCCACTTTAATATTAGGATCCTTCATTTTTTATGAATTCTTTAACCCGTTCCTCCCTTCCCAGCAGCCCACAGCACAGCCCATTCCTGGATCACCAATCCTTCACCAGGAGCTGCTGTTGTGACACCAGCCAATGTTTTCCACCTGGAAACAGGAGGAAAACGGAGCCATTCCCGTCGTCATCCGCATGCGCGGGCACGGCCCAGGGTCCTCCTGCTCCCGGAGTGCCAAGCCCCAGGCTCCGGCAGATGCGGGAAATGAACCTTCCTCACATGGAGCACACAGGCCCTCGTACACTTGAACTGGCACCTCATGAAATTTAACTGGGTTATTTCCCTCCATGTTGCACAGGAAAGCCTGAGAAAGAGTTCTGCAGCTTTGGGGCCAAACTAAACAAGTCCCGAGGGAAGGACTGGAATTAAAGCAGTCCGGAATGCTGGCAAAGTTTAAGGGGCTGATCAGAAACCTATGTGAAAAAATAACTGAAAATAATTGTTTGCTCATTCCTTAATTATGCTTTTTGGTCACAAATATATGAAAATTTTCATTCTCCTGAAGGAGAACATCAGTGTAATGTGCAAACTGACCTCTGAACAGGTTTTACATGATGTGCAATTCAGACAAAAAGAACTACTTTTTGCACCAGCTCTTGTGGCAACCACTAGTCTGAGTAATAACACCCCTAAGCTTGGTACTAGTAACTAGCAATAATTCTTATAACAGCTTGAATTCACTAAGTGGTTACTACTATTTTAGCAACCTTTACTGTCATTATTGTATTAATTTAGACTAGTAGTTATTATATGATACTATATATATATCTACTACATATAACTAGTAGTTATTATGTTACTAATTTAGACAGATGTAGACCCTGAAAACAAGAACGTTTAAAGTGTGCATATAAGATAATGCATAAAAGATCATTATGTAATTATAGAGACTGATAACACAGGTTAAAACCTCAACTTCTGGGCTCACCTTTATCTCTACATATTATACATAAATATATATTATTATTATATTTATCTATAAATATTATCTATTTATTATCTATAGTTAGTCAAGCTCAAATTTGGCTTCCATTTTCCACATTAAGTTTAGCCAGAGAAATGTGATTTAAACACAGCTTTACTTTGAGAAATTTAAATAACTTATAATGTGTATTTGAGGAGCAAACGAAGCTCTTACAGATCCATCAGACTCTGGATTTAATCACAGTGCCATTAAAAGGAATAATAACTAAAAAAAGGTTACCAAGAGTGATGCAATTGCATTTTTATATTGTATTTATATGGCACAGAAATTACTGCAGTGGTAGGGATGTTCTTGTTGACACAGAGTTAAAGATACATCAGTGATGTTGAAAGTTAATTAGGCTAAAATATGTGATGTATAATAATAATAAACTTGGAAAAATTTCTGACATGACCAGTAACTGCTTTCGTCCTCCAAGGACCTGGTATTTGCCATTTCATCCTGTCTGCAAAATATCACAGAATGGTGGTAGTTTGCAGCCAAATTTCATTCTCCTACCACAAGTCAACACAAACTAGACTTGAAAACTTATTTCAGAAGTGATTTGCATTTTTTCTGTTTAGCTTTTAGGAGCTCGCTAGACACACGTACAAATTACTTCCACTGAAATATATATATTTTTAATAGATATTTATATTTTTATTGCATTTATACCCTTAGCATCTATCATCCAAGTAAAATCTAATCACTTCTCTAAATGCCTGAGACAAAATTTCAATTTTTGATGATTATTTTATATTCAGGTGTAGAGCAGGGTCAGCAATTTGATTCCAAAGGGCAGGTCAGATGTGTTTAGGACTCGCACCCTCTGCATTAAGAGACTCCCTTCTCTCCCACAGGTCCAACAAGCACTTCCCAAGTTGCTAATCTGCATTTAAAGACCCTTCCACCTCTTAAACCACTTAACTAAATACTTGAAGGTGTTAAAAGCACAAGCTGCCTCCTATCTTCCAATATCTACAGAACTAACAGTGGCGTTCTTAACTTAGGAGCGACAAATACTAGAAAACCTCCACAATTTGGCTTCCATATCTCTGAATTGGTATTTCAGTGACAGATGTTTGTTGCGGCAAAAACCTCTGTCAGAACAAAATTAGGTGATCTATCATTTTAAGATATGGTCTTCATATACTGTTTACTCGAAGATATCACTTGCCTCAAGCCAATTTTGACCAAGAACATTTTGTGATATGGAAGTGATTTGTATATCATCATTTTTGTGATAAATGTAGCTCTTGAACACAAAATAACCCACTATTCCACAGTATTACAGTTAAAACTCCTTCCCCAGTAAATCTGTACTACTGCTTTTATTACTACAAAGATACTGTATCTCGACTTCAATGCATTTCCCATTTTTATTCACGGAATAGGGTTGCCTGGTTGCCTGGTTTTACATCAGGGAGGTGGACTTGTCCCCCTGTTTCATACCAAAGATGCACGTCCAGTTTTGGGGGGCACAAGAGGAGCAGAGACACCACAACACTTACCCTGGATTTATTTCAGCAAAGGGGGTGAGGGAAACACAAAGTGATGCAAAATGTCTTCCAAAACAGCTGTGCTGAGAGGCAGGGACTGCCCTAGTTTTCCATGCACGTCCAAAATTAACCATTTAGTTCCACTAATGCTGTTTTAGGTGTGTCACCCCTCCTCCAAGAGTCTGAAGCCTTCTGATTCATGGATGGTTGGAATAAACCAGCCACCTCCACCTCACCCCCTCATGTTCAGACGGGGAAGAAGGGGATGTAAAACCACCACAGAGGGCTGAGAATCACCATAAAGCACACAAGTTGGACAAATCAAAGGTGGAGGTGGATGAGACAAAAGGAGGACATTCCAAGAGTCTGAGCTAATATCACTTCACAGAATCACAGAATATCCTGAGCTGGAAGGGACCCACAAGGATCATCCAGTCCAACCCCTGGCCCTGCACAGGACACCCCAATAATTCTACCCTGTCCCAAAGAGCATTGTCCAAACACTCCTTGACCAGCCTTGGGGCCGTGACCGCTGCCCTGGGGAGCCTGTTCAGTGCCTGACCACCCTCTGGGGTCTCTTTCCCCGAGATCCAACCTAAACCTACCTGGGCAAATCAACTTAAATGGTGAAGTAGAGGGGTTCCTACCAGCTCTTCAGAATCTGACACCTTTTCAGGTGCACCTGCAAGCTCTGGGCTATAAATTATTAAACAAACCACTGAGTAACCATAATTTGGTTATGAGCTTGTGCCATTACTAGCCTTGGGTTAATCTAAGCCTAAGTGCCAGCAATAAGGGCTCTAGTTTTAAATCCTTCTCAAAGGAACAGCTCACCTGACATTAATGGGATCCAGTGGTCAAGGCAGAGAGCAGCACCACTGTGAGTGGAAACTGATCCCACTTGATTCAGCAGCACCAATGTCTGTGGAGACCGGTCCCACTGGATTCACAGTCAGCCTGGTCAGGGCTCACAGACGAAGGGAACTCAAGTCAAGAGGTGACTTTACTCCTTGCTGGCTCCCATCGACGTGAAAGGAGGCTACTGAGGTTTGCTTGTTGTAATTTAAATGGAATTTAAATTAATTTAAAATTTAAAAGATGATGCCATCTTTTTTCAGTGGTGTCCATTTGCACCCTGAGTAAAAATAGTCTAATAAGCTCCAGAATACAGGCAGAGAAAAGCACTGGCACTTGACAAGGGATTCAGAGATGTTTCATGTGGATCAGGAATGCTCTGCAGGGATGCAGATGTGGAGGCTCTTCCAACACGCACAGCAAAAGAGATCAAGGTGTTTCCAGACTAAGGGACTAAACTGGGCTTCATTGCTTTCCAAATGTCTCAAATCCCACCACTCCACTATCTGCCAGGAACTACTTCTGGAATAAAAACAGTGTTAAGGGAAAAGATGATTTAATCTTGTTACAGTGGTAGGAGAACAGACTGGGAAGCAAAAAAGTTGTATTGGGGGACAATGTGAAAAAATCTTATCATCAGGCTCGCAATGCTGGAGAGCAACATTACAGCTCAAGGCTTCAACACTGAAATAAAATTAATTTAAAAGGACCACTATGGCCTTTTCCCCTGGGATTTAAAATAGTCCAGAGCAGGGTGCACAGCTAAATCCAGGACACTGAAGTCTACACAGCTTACCTAAAAAGGCTGTGCTTCAGCAGGTGTTAATTTTACCACACGAGTTTGCAACCAAAACATCTTTTATACTGGAATTGTGCGTACAGAACTTAGTCTGGACCTGGCTTTAATCAACTGTCCTGGCTGGGAATATGAAGCGTTTTCTTTGACAAAACTAAAGGTAAGTCCTGTTTTCCCTGATTCTTGTCACGTCTCACCTCATTCTCTGCCCCACCAAAAAGAAGTGGTGGCCGGGCTGAGGCAGTGCTGGGAATGTACGAAACGAGTTGAGCAGGTAAATTACTCTTCCCAAATGAATGGGATTGGCAGTGGGAAATCCATGGGATCTTCCTGAGAGACACTGCTCACCAACAGCAAGAAAAACCTGCCAAAAACTCAGGCCAAGTGAACAGATTTTGCCTGTTTTTAGCATTAATTCCAGCACACAGATACAAGACTGACCCTGCAACCTTCTAAGAGCAGAAGTTTGAACACTCAGAATGCTTCATAGTAAAAAAAAATGGTAATTTTTTAGAGTTTGAGGGGAAAAATTGGCATCACAGGAGTATATATATATATAAGTAGAGTCCTCACTTCAGTTTTGATGTCTTACCCCACACAGGATTAGCAAATACAGAGTGCAAAAGAATTCTTTTGGTAGCATAATTTCAAGACTGGTGTCATGTGGTCCAATTTTCCTTGCGTTTTCAAAGTTTGAAGAAAAATGAGTGTATTCCATTCTCTGATCTTTTCACTTGTTGAGATCAATATGTGCAAGCCCTCACAAAAGGGAAATTCTCCTTCGCAGCTGCTTCGTGGCTTAAGCGGGAAAAAAATCACAGGTACAGAGCTATAAAATCTGCCCTGATGTGCAAAAATGACAGATTTCCAAAGAAAATATCAAGTGTGTTAAAGTCATGAAAGGAAATCTGAATCTTTCAACAGAGAAAATGGCTGGAATTTTCACTTCTCGGGGAGTTTTGCCCATGATTAGTTTGCATCTGTCACAACTGTCGAAACCAACGATTATTTCTATGTGTTTTTACATCAAAAAAACCAACCAAGACACCATGATTTGGCCTAGAGCAACGTAACCACTGAGAGAATTTTTTTGCCAGGGTTCAATTTGCATGATAAACTGTTGTTAACAGATACCATCTGTTTTTAAATTTAGTAAAAGGGCCCATATTATACAGCTCATTACAAATATTACTAACTCTTAGACAACGACTCTTGTAAAGTGTGTGTTGGAGCTAATGAAGTAGAAAGCTTAAACAACAAATCATTTACAAGTTTTTTGTACAGTATTTCTAATGGAGGGAGTTGATAATCAAAGGAAAATGTAATCACTTATGTTAAGCAATCCATGGACTTAGTCAATGTAGCACAAACAGCCATTATGCAAAATTACGACATTAAAGGGAAAAAGACTATTGCAGACCTTGCATTTTACAGTGGATGCTACACAGACTAATAACTTGGAGAGAATTAAACAGGTGAGGCCCCCTCGCTTCCAAAATAGCATTTTTCCATCAAATATCACCAAGATATTCAACCTGGCCTGAGATTTGCTGCCCTGAATTAGACCTGACACCAGTAACAAAGGGGATTCTGTAATGGACATGGGCTCTCACAATACAGTGCATTAATGGGCATCATGGTGAACATAATCTGTCAGGAACAGTCACAATAAAGATGTTCTCCTGATTAATGTTCTACTAGGCCTGTGGTTAATAATTTATATAATTTGTATTAACTTTCAAATTGCCATCACTGTGGTGGACAAGGAAAAACACACAAACAATTCAATATAATAATTTTACCTAGGAAAACATTTTCTGTGGCAATTAAAACTGGTGGGTTCATAGAGGAGTAATCGTTCAAGATTTACAGAGATGAATTATTGTGAAGCAAAGCTGTGCATTTAAACAACATAATAAGAAAATACTTCTAAGAGGTCATAAATACTTTATAAATTACATTAATATTGGTGTTTGGTATTACTTCATTTATATTCCTACAAACTGTGTTTTTAAATATTACTCCCATAACAATGTATGCTTCTATAAAATTAACAAACTTTTAAAATCCTGACAGTCTGCCTTATAAAAGTGTCTCCATTAATTTTTCTGTACTTTGAATAGAGAAATAGTAACGTTACAGTAGTTAAAAATGGTCATTCTGCATTCATTCTCCTAATCCTTGTTTTTACACAAGGAATTCAGCACATGGCACAGTGAGGATGTGGGTATTGGTCAAGAATATCCTATGCTATCCTATCAGGATGATTAATGAAGGCACCTTTTTCACAGAATGTCAGACTCTGCCTTTTTAACAACTGACCTTTCATAGAATACTACTGAACTCATAATTCCACTTTTGTTCAGTTTCTTATTAGTGGAGTTAAAATTAATACTTATGGGAATGATGGCTAAGGTGATGCACAGTAAATCTTAGAGCACATCAACCTTCTGCACCGACTACCAAAGGAATAGCACCTGCATTTGTCTAGTTCAATAGCATAAGTATTCTACTAAAACTCTGTGTCCTTTTAAAAGACAAATTAGGTCAATATTCAACCCTCTTTCAAGCACGAAGCTCTATATATGGAGAGAGACCTGCAAAGTTCAGATATCCTTGTGAAATAGTTAATACTGTACACAGAGGGGGTTTTCATCCTGTTCCACTGCCTCAGACTTCCAAGAAGACATGGACATTTATGGGAGACATTTAAGCCACCCACCCAGCCAGACTGGCAGCTACAG
Source organism: Pseudotriccus pelzelni (assembly GCA_035584735.1). NCBI lineage: Eukaryota > Metazoa > Chordata > Aves > Passeriformes > Tyrannidae > Pseudotriccus > Pseudotriccus pelzelni. Next base: position 35,442,968 of record JAWMRA010000162.1, read on the forward strand.
CCACTCATTCCCAGTATGGCCAGACACATCTCCCTGCCCTGAAAGGCACATCTTCCAGCTGGGAGCAACAGCCCCATGCTGTGCCACCACCAGGATTTTGAGGAAACCACTGATGCCATGAAGATAACCCTGTTTTTAAACCAATGCACTGAAAAATTGCCTGAGGTGAACAAAGGACCCCTGTTTCATTGATGTGTTTACCATCCTGTTCTCAGGGAAGAGAACCACGATGTAACACAACGTTAACTGTTGATTTAGTACCACCCCAGAACACACAAAAATTAATGCTGACTGAGAAACTTGTGAGATGCCACACGAGTATCACACAACTGAGTCCTGTGGTGACATGCCACCCCCTGCAGAAGGCAGGACAGGACTCTGCAAACACCCCTTCCCCATTCTCCCAGGATTGCCATCCCTTGCCACCCAGCCTTCCCAGCTCCATCACAAATAGCTGCACGAGCCAGGGCTGGTTTCCAACTCTCCACAACAGACCATTGCTGTCACCTGTTCTTTCCCTTCCCTGTCCCACCACTTCTCTCCCTGGAAATCAATGCCTTATTGCAGCTCCCCTACAGTCTCCTCCTGATCTCCTCCACCCGGATGAAGACAGCAGATGATTGATGAAGGCTGATCACATCTCCGGGTTATTGCTGCTGACACACCTGTAACACAGGGATGGTCACACTGTTCCAATGAAGCTGGAAATTCCAGACAGATCAGAACAGGCCTGGTATCAGGTACCACAGAAGTGCCAGCTGGACCAGGATTGTCCTGCCCAGGGAATCGTGATGCAGCCGTTTCATCTCTGAGGGCTCACGTGCCATTCCTGCACCACACTCTGCTCCTCGGCACAGCCGAACCACGGGTGCTGCTAAGAGGTGAGTTACACAGTTCTAAAGCAAGAAAGGGTCAGTTTAGATTGGATATTGGGAAGAAATTCTTCCCTGTGAGGGTGGGGAGGCCCTGGCACAGGTTGCCAGGAGAAGCTGTGGCTGCCCCATCCCTGGAAGTGTCCAAGGCCAGGTTGGATGGGACTTGGAGCAACCTGGGATAGTGCAAAGTGTCCCTGCCCATGGCAAGGGGTGAGATTGGATGGTCCTGAAGGTCCCTTCCAACCCAACCCAGGCTGTGATTTTATGATTCTGTGTAGAGACAGGAATAAAATTTTACTTACTTCAAGCCACCAACCTTTCTTTCACCAGGGACACATTCTTGGCCAGGCAGACTTGACAGGAGTGACACTGAGTTGGGTGTTACATGTAGGTGTTGAGTTGGGTGTTGTATATAGTGTTTTCATGTACTAAAACATTTATTTTGTGAGTCCTGCATGAATATTTGTTTAAAATGCGGGCATTAAGATCATCAGCCCCTATTCCTGTTTAGAGATCAGTTACAGTTAAGACAAACATTTGTGTGCGTTTCACAAAACCAGTTGGTTTGTGCCGGTGACCTGAACCAGCTGCTCGGTCCTGAGTTGGTTTATACAGTCAAATGACTTCTGTAATACCTAATTCAGAGTAATTTATTGGCAGGGAGTGGGTCAGAGTTTGTTTCAGAAGTACAGCCATTTCTTTGGGCTAAAGTTTGCCTGATTTCCAAACCCTCCACCACCTTTTTATTGCTGTTTATTCTTTCTAGGAACAATAATTTTGCATGCAAACAATTAGCAGTTCTTCTCCTGGTGTCTAGTCTTTAATGTAAATATTTTAGCTCTCTGTCTTTGCTGTTCAAAACACTCGGAATGGGTAATTCGTCCAAAATAAATATGCAATTTTGAAGCTGATTTTCAAGCAGATGACTGTGAGGAGGTGCTGGAAACAAGCCAGTGGCTTCTCATCTTGTAGTTCCCAGAATTAATTTCCTCACAGGTGTGAAAAGCTACAATGCAAAATTAATTCAATCCACACTAAATGTTTGCCTTTTCCAGTTGTGTTCCATTCTTTCTAGAAATGTTCACCCCCTGTTTTCTTTAATTCTTTCCAGCTCTTTCCAATAGCAGGAAAATAAGGCAGCAAAGTCCTACATCTTCAAAAAAAATGGTTCTTTTCAAGAGGGAAATTTTCTTTTCAGGCAACTTGTCCAAGGATAATTTTTGCTTTTTACGGTGAGTTTTCTTAGAAACCAGTTTCTCCTTTCCAAAGCATCTCCCCTGTGTTCTGTTCTCACTCCTTGGTTAGAGAGAAGGGTTTTTTTAATTACAGGACACCTCAGGATTGCTTTTTAAGAAGGGAAGATGGAATTTCAGGTATTTCAGATCCCACACTCAAGCAATTTTATATATGAAAAAGACAACACCTGGTTAAATGAACAAAAATATTCCATAAAAGAGGAATTCAGATACCATGTTGGAAACTAAAAACTACTCAAATTTTTTTCCCACTGATGAAAAAAGATTTTTTAAGTGATTACTCTTTCTATAAAATCTTATTTTAAATTATTTTCAATAAATGCTCGCACAGGTTTAAGATGTGTAATACAACTTCATTCCTGATAAGACTTTTCTGCTAAGCTGCATTAAAATAGCAGATTTTATTGGGAAGGAATTGGCTGAATGGATGGGATTTCTCCAGCTGTAAATACATGACAAAAGAGAGCTTTTTGTGTGTGGTTTTTTTGTGGTTTTTTTTGAGAATGCTCTTTGTTACAAAGTCACAGTTTGAAGTTCTGGATTTGATAACTGTAGATATTAATATGGGTTAGAAAGTCAGAAATCGCCTTGAGAGCCTTGTCCTCTTGAATCCCCAGTGCCAGAATATTTTTTCTGGGAAGCAAAATTGCCTTTTTCATGAAAGAGTCAGAGTGTCACCAACTATGGATGAGTGCTATCAGTTGTCTCCTGAGACTATTTCATGGAATTTTTATTCTTGCCTCCAAACTGTGGCACTGTTCCCTCTTCACCTCTCAAATTGAATGAAATAAGAAGCTTTCTGTCTTAGCGTTTCAAAATCCTCCGGTACTTCAGTCCCTCCTTGTCAGGCACACTTGGGTATTTTTCTTTCCTTTTTATTGACTAAAAATAACTGGAGGCTTTATCCTCCAGCATGAGGCTTGTTGTCCAAGTATTCAAAGAGGATTTTTTCGTCCTTGGCTGAGGAACCACCAAAGAACGTTCTACCTTAGCACAGACCTCAGCTGTTCCCCATAATACTCCAGTGATCGCCTTGGATCTTTAAATTGGGCACTAATAACCTTAAAATCTCTGTGGCCAAAATTGTTTTAGTGACAGAAGTTATTCAACTCTATGAACGTGGTTTATTTCATATAAACCCAGCAATATTAATGTCATCCCGTAATTAGGCTTTGCCTATTTTGGTTGAAATAGGTGCTGTACTAACAGTGAGAAGATGCAGGAGGCTCCAAAACTTTTCTGTAGGTACAAACTCCCCTTCAGATGGTCAGAAAATATTTCTTTCTAGAAGTGTGTGATTGACTTTGACCTCTGGAGTGCAAGAACCGATTCTGTGGAGGTGAAGGGAGGGGATTTCCACCTTCAGGGTCTATCAGAGAATGAGTTATGGTTGGTTGTGTGGTGTTTTTTTTTTAAAATAAAGCTGTGCTATGCTGTAGGTCTGTCCCAGCTCTGCTGGCTGGTGGCAGCATCTGAAGAGGCAACTCCAGTCACTCTGGGACAAATCACAGTTGATAATATCACAGGAAATGCTGCTTTTCTTGCAAGCAGCTTGGTATAAATTCTGCTCTGTCCCAAAATCACTTGGGCTGGTCCGAGATAATAGAAATGTCAGATTAGCATTACTGGACTCCAAAAAATACTCATTTCAAGCTTCCCATTTTCCTCAGATGGATAAACATTGGCTGGTGATATGACATTGGAATCCAGTGGCAACAAAGAAAAAGCGTAAACAATTTCTATTGTTTTTATGTATTTTATCATATTTGTCAGTGGGAGGAATGTGGAGTGTTCGGCTCCAGCAGGAAACACGGCTTTCAGGAGTGGGAAATAGGGTTTTCTGTCCAATTCTGTGATGGCTGTGTACAGATGCAGAGCTGGAAAGCTCCATATCCTGTGCTGCTCTAACCCCTCGTCACAAATAGAGCGGAATAGCTGCCAAACATCCTTGGTTCAGTGCCTTTTGAGGTGTCTGGACGTGCACTTGTGTGTGGGCAGCTGAGGCTGAAGGCAGTTTTTATAATTATGCACCTCTGAAAAATAAAATCTAAGTGTAAAGCCTGGAATGCTCTGTAATAGTGTGAAAAACACTGTTCTGAGGAGACAAAAATGTGTATTGGTGCATTTTGGACTATTCCCATCTGACCTGCACAGGCAACATGAGAAGTGGCAGCATAGCTGTAAACAGAGAGGCCAAGGACCCTCTGCTTCACAGCCTGCTCCGAACCCCGCTGTTGTTATTCCCAGCAAAATATTCCTGTCAAAAAAACCCCCACTTTGTAAAGCCCTGATAAATCCAGTAGACCAAGCATCTCTTCCTTCGTATGTGAGAAGGGCGCTGGATGTGATATCCAGGCTGCTTTGCTTTTAAGGAAGTCCAGGATTTAAATTCCACAGTTGCTTTCTTACCATGTGTCCATGTATTTATATTTATGTATATTTATATATATATGTGTGCATATATATAATTTTTTGTTTGGGGTTTTTTTGCACTATGAGGGATTTCTGCTTCCCACTGACTTTCAGGTTGCTCTGTCCATTTTGGGTTTTGGGGTGTTGGGAAGAGAGTACAAAGACTAAAACCACTTAAAGAAATTGCTGCATTTTCCAGGTCTATTCATCTCATCACTACTCCAGTGTCAAGTAAGAAAACATATTTTTTAAATTAAAAAATTCTGATATTTTCCTATCTTCATAGGAAAAGTAGTAAAATTTGGATTTTGAACTTCAGGGCAGTTAAATGGGTTCAGTGTCACTGAATTACCTTGAATAATTCACTCCTAAAACCTTTAACTGCCATAAGAGTTGGAAATACAGCGTTAAATTTTACTGTGGCTGTTTCAAGGAGCAAATTGATCTTTTTTTAGGCTTTGTAAAATAGATTAACCCTTGGGTCAGGTTTACCATATGCAGTCAGATATATTAGTACAATTTGCCCAAATTTAAAGACTCTGGTTGCACTATTTGTAAATCCTCAAACAAAGATATTCTTGAAGGGTAAAACTACTGGTGGTGAGACAACCAGGGTAGAAGAAGGTCTAAAAAATGCAGATATTTATATTTTTTGAAGATTTGTTCAAGAGGGATCTCACTTTCTGGCATCCATGTTCCCAAATAATGCCTTTTCTGCCCAGAAGCCATGAGGGGGTGTAGAAAACTCGCCAGGTTCAACAGAGAATGAGTTGAAAATTCTTAAAAAATGTCCTAATTCTCTCCTAACCCTCAAGATTAAGGTGGTCTCCCAAATGCTGTCTGTATAAACTCTTTATCCTCTTATCATCCCCCTCAGGGGTGGGTTGTATTTATACACCATTGCTCTTCTTACATGTGGCTTCATGGCTGTATTTTTATGATTTTATAGGAAATTATTCTGAATGGAAAATAATTGTGCAGAAATTCGTGTCACATAAGCAAGTTTTTCCCAAAGAAAACCAATTTTAATGTGGGTTCAGTGTTGCTATTTCCTATAAGTTTTCAGCCATTTCAGCATTCATTACATGGCCATTTTCAGCATTCATTACAGCAAATTGTTTTTCCTTCCTTTTATCCTAATCCCATTGACATAAAAGAGAGGATAAGAGGAAAAGAGAAACATGCACTGAAATAGGGAAATACCAGTAAAGAAAAAAAAATAGATTTTCCTTTGGAGTTCAAATAGTCACTTGGAAAACTGGTTGTCCCATCTGACAAAGGTGTGATGGATCTGGTTGTACCAGGGTTTGCTTAGGTATTTTTAAAACATTGTTCATTTTTACTATGTTACTTGATTGCCTCAAGTGAAACATCAGAGAATTTATTGGAAAATCTGCAAATTTAAACAGTGCAAAAAATGGGTGGGGTAACAGTCTGGTCAGTAACTGAGTTCTTAGAGGAGGAAAATTCAGGACAGAACTGCCAAGATCTGTCACTAATCAAAGCAGAGGGCATTTCAGTGACTGGAAAAGGAAGATCATCAGTGCAAACCCACATGGCTCCATCATGTGGGTCCCTCAAAGGCCTTAAACACCAGAAATAAAAGAGAAAAAGAGCAGCTCACTTCCAGAAAAAAAAAAAAACAACAGGTTGCAAAAGGAATAGCACCGGTGTAAGGGACAAAATAAGGACGCAAGGGGCAAATTCAGATGGAAGTAGCAAGAGACAGAGGAATCGATGGATAAGTACATTAGGAATGAGAGGAAGACCAAAGAAAGTGTTTGGTGAGCTCCTTGAGGGAAGCAGGGAGCTATTAGCAAATGAGACTGAAGTGTTCAATGACTTTTTGCATTTGTTTTCAATTAAAATTTAAAAAAAAAAAAAATCCGAAGTGAGCAGATGGTTTGTACAATTAATACCAGGAGAAAATGGATGAGATCTCAGCTGAGGAGATCCACTGACAGAGTCCTGCCTCTTTTAAAAGGCCTGATTATTTTAATCTGAGGATACTTGAGGGACTGGCTAAAGCACTTGTAGTCACACCAGGAGACACTTTGGTACATTCACGGATTGTGTGGGGAGGAGCACGAAGCCTCTGTCGTGAATAGAGGGGCTCTGGTAAAGGATAAAATTCATCCAGAAAACGGTAGGACGTGGGTTTGTTTCTTCTGGTTTATTGTAGTTGATTTTTTTTTTAATTCAAGTATTTAGATGGTATTAAGGGAGGTGTTCAAGGCCAGGTTGAACAGGGCTCAGAGAAACCTGGTCTAGTGGAAGGTGTCCCTGCCCATGGCAGGAGGTGGGATAAGATGGTCTTTAAGGTCCCTTCCAACCCAAACCATTGCATGATTCCATAAGGATCAGGCAAATTTCGGGTTTATCAACTTACTTTTTCCATAAGTGAGAAGAGGAAGGTGCTGTGATCTTTAGCAAGACTTTGGGCCTCCTCAGATGGTGTTCTTGGTGCTGACTGGAGGAATGGCTTGAGCTGGAACAGTTCCTAAATTTGTAGGTGGCATCAATGTGGGAGGGAAGGGAACTGGACTACAGGGTTGAGGCTGTGCAGAGTAATTCTTGCACAGTCTCAAATAAATGTGATGCAGCTGAAAATTGTCAGCTATTCACTAAAGGTCTGTATCAAGATTAATCAACCACCAGGTCCAAGGCAGCTCTGGGAGAAGACTTTCCAGAGGATTTTTTTCCAGACTTGTATTTTTCTCCATTTACTTAATTGCTTGGATTAGCATCTTCTGCAGGTTATTTGGATTTGATTTTATTTTTCCCAGGAAGTGCCACCTATTTGAACGAAAAATACAACTTTATGACTAGTCTAGAGTTGTATTTTGCATTTAATTTCCTAACTGCTAAGCTAGCTGTAAGGAAGTTAAAAAGTTTTAAGAAGTATAGGGGGGGGAAATCAAGGGAGACAGTGGGAGAGAATTTATTTTATTATAGTGCCAGCGATTACTTAACACCCACAAATTATGAAATGTATCCTGGAGTTCAGATAATGTATCTTAAAGCATCTTGTGTTTAGGTTCACGAGGAGCTCTGCTTAATATTAGAAATGCATATTTTATGGTGGATTAGCACCTACATCAGTGTGTAACTAGTTTACTTTCTGGAGTTACTGTGCACAAATATCAGTAGTATATAATGCCATCGTAAAGTGAAGTGCATTGGAAATGTGTTCCATGTAGAATTACTGAGCCCATCATAAAGAAATACGGTGCCTTTCTTTATCAGCAGTATTAAAAGCCATGTGACTTCTTTAATGTCTCGAGAAGACTTTTGGTGTTTAAAGCTTTAACAGTCTTAGGTTTGGTTTCTCAGGTGTCTTTGGTCTGTGCGAAGTTGAAGTATCCACCCAGTAATACTTTTTATTTACCACCACAGCAGAGTTAAACCCTTGTGTTGGCCTAAAGTTTTAAGAGATGCCACAGCAAACTTCTACTAACCATCCATTAAGAAAAGGTTTAATTAAACTTCTAAATGGAAAAAAAAAAAGATTTTAATTGCGAAAATATTAGAAATAACTAACAAGTAAGAGCAAGAGCAATTTTAATTGTGCTGGGGAGCAGTAAGGAAGTCTCTCCATTTGTGTGAGACCATCTCATGTTGGTCATCGTGGTGTTCAGGGAGCCACTAAGAAATATTCTGCAAAGAAT